>JACEFZ010017917.1:536084-678642 GCA_014155875.1 Cepaea nemoralis | reverse complement strand
TTAGGATGTGGATTTGTAGAAACATGTCAGGATAGATGGATTGATAGAAGGCATGTCAGGGATAGATAGATTATTTAACATTACAGGATGAAGGATTGTGTAAACATGTCAGGATAGGATAGATTGTGTAAACATGTCAGGATAGCTAGGATTGGGTAAACATGTCAGGATAGATAGATTGTGTAAACATGTCAGGATAGATAGATTGATGTAACATGTCAGGATAGATAGATTGTAGTAAACATGTCAGGATAGATAGATTGTGTAAACATGTCAGGATAGATAGATTGTGTAAACATGTCAGGATAGATAGATTGTGTAAACATGTCAGGATAGATAGATTGTGTAAACATGTCAGGATAGATAGATTGTGTAAACATGTCAGGATAGATAGATTGTGTAAACATGTCAGGATAGATAGATTGTGTAAACATGTCAGGATAGATAGATTGTGTAAACATGTCAGGATAGATAGATTGTGTAAACATGTCAGGATAGATAGATTAGTGTAAACATGTCAGGATAGATAGATTGTGTAAACATGTCAGGATAGATAGATTGTAGAAACATGTCAGGATAGATAGATTGTGTAAACATGTCAGGATAGATAGATTGTGTAAACATGTCAGGATAGATAGATTGTGTAAACATGTCAGGATAGATAGATTGTGTAAACATGTCAGGATAGATAGATTGTAGAAGCATGTCAGGATAGATAGATTGTGTAAACATTACAGGATAGATGGATTGTGTAAACATGTCAGGATAGATAGATTGTGTAAACATTACAGGATAGATAGATTGTGTAAACATGTCAGGATAGATAGATTGTGTAAACATTACAGGATAGATAGATTGTGTAAACATGTCAGGATAGATGGATTGTGTAAACATTACAGGATAGATGGATTGTGTAAACATGTCAGGATAGATAGATTGTGTAAACATTACAGGATAGATAGATTGTGTAAACATGTCAGGATAGATAGATTGTGTAAACATTACCGGATAGATGATTGTGTAAACATGTCAGGATAGATAGATTGTGTAAACATGTCAGGATAGATAGATTGTGTAAACATGTCAGGATAGATAGATTGTGTAAACATGTCAGGATAGATAGATTGTGTAAACATGTCAGGATAGATAGATTGTGTAAACATGTCAGGATAGATAGATTGTGTAAACATGTCAGGATAGATGGATTGTGTAAACATGTCAGGATAGATAGATTGTGTAAACATGTCAGGATAGATAGATTGTAGAAGCATGTCAGGATAGATAGATTGTGTAAACATGTCAGGATAGATAGATTGTGTAAACATGTCAGGATTGATAGTGCAAACATGCCAGGATAGATTGATTGTGTAAACATGTCAGGATAGATAGATTGTGTAAACATGTCAAGATAGATATATTGTAGAAACATGTCAGGGTAGATAGATTGTGTAAACATGTTAGGATAGATAGATTATGTAAACATGTCCGGATAGATAGATTGTGTAAACATGTCAGGATAGATGGATTGTAGAAGCATGTCAGGATAGATAGATTGTGTAAACATGTCAGGATAGATAGAGTGTGTAAACATGTCAGGATAGATGGATTGTGTAAACATTTCAGGATAGATAGATTGTGTAAACATGTCAGGATAGATAGATTGTAGAAGCATGTCAGGATAGATGGATTGTAGAAATATGTCAGGATAGATGGATTGTAGAAGCATGTCAGAATAGATTGATTGTGTAAACATGTCAGGATAGATGGATTGCATAAACATGTCAAGATAGATAGTTTGTGTAAACATGTCAGGATATATGGATTGTAGAAGCATGTAAGGATAGATAGATAGATTGTGTAAACATGTCAGGATAGATAGATTGTGTAAACATGTCAGGATAGATGGATTATGTAAACATGTCAGGATAGATGGATTGCAGAAGCATGTCAGGATAGATGGATTGTAGAAGCATGTCAGGATAGATTGATTGTGTAAACATGTCAGGATAGATAGATTGTGTAAACATGTCAGGATAGATGGATTGTAGAAGCATGTCAGGATAGATGGATTGTAGAAGCATGTCAGGATAGATGGATTGTAGAAATATGTCAGGATAGATGGATGATATAAACATTACAGGATAGATAATGTAAACATGTCAGGATAGATAGATTGTGTAAACATGGCAGGATAGATGGATTGTAGAAGCATGTCAGGATAGATGGATTGTAGAAATATGTCAGGATAGATGGATGATATAAACATTACAGGATAGATAGATTGTGTAAACATGTCAGGATAGATGGATTGTAGAAGCATGTCAGGATAGATAGGATTGTGTAAGAATGGTCAGGATAGATGGATTGTAGAAAGCATGTCAGGATAGATGGATTGTAGAAGCATGTCAGGATAGATAGATGTGTAGAAGCATGTCAGGATAGATGGATTGCTAGAAGCATGTCAGGATAGATGGATTGATATAAACATTACAGGATAGATAGATTAGTAGTAAACATGTCAGGATAGATAGATTATGTAAACATGTCAGGATAGATAGATTGTGTAAAAATGTAAGGATAGATAGATTGTGTAGAACATGTCAGGATAGATAGATTGTGTAAACATGTCAGGAGTAGATGGATTTGTAACATGTCAGGATAGATGGATTGCTAGAAGCATGTCAGGATAGATGGATTGTAGAAGCATGTCAGGATAGATTGATTGTGTAAACATGTCAGGATAGATAGATTGTGTAAACATGTCAGGATAGATAGGATTGTAAAGCATGTCAGGATAGATGGATTGTAGAAGCATGTCAGGATAGATGGATTGTAGAAATATGTCAGGATAGATGGATGATGATAAACATTACAGGATAGATAGATTATGTAAACATGTCAGGATAGATAGATTGTGTAAACATGTCAGGATAGATGGATTGTAGAAGCATGTCAGGATAGATGGATTGTAGAAATATGTCAGGATAGATGGATGATATAAACATTACAGGATAGATAGATTGTGTAAACATGTCAGGATAGATAGATTGTAGAAGCATGTCAGGATAGATAGATTGTGTAAACATGTCAGGATAGATGGATTGTAGAAGCATGTCAGGATAGATGGATTGTAGAAGCATGTCAGGATAGATGGATTGTAGAAGCATGTCAGGATAGATGGATTGTAGAAGCATGTCAGGATAGATGGATTGTAGAAGCATGTCAGGATAGATGGATGATATAAACATTACAGGATAGATAGATTATGTAAACATGTCAGGATAGATAGATTATGTAAACATGTCAGGATAGATAGATTGTGTAAAAATGTCAGGATAGATAGATTGTGTAAACATGTCAGGATAGATAGATTGTGTAAACATGTCAGGATAGATAGATTGTGTAAACATGTCAGGATAGATGGATTGTAGAAGCATGTCAGGATAGATAGATGATATAAACATTACAGGATAGATAGATTATGTAAACATGTCAGGATAGATAGATTGTGTAAAAATGTCAGGATAGATAGATTGTGTAAACATGTCAGGATAGATAGATTGTGTAAACATGTCAGGATAGATAGCTTGTGTAAACATGTCAGGATAGATAGATTGCGTAAACATGTCAGGATAGATGGATTGTGTAAACATGTCAGGATAGATAGATTGTGTAAACATGTCAGGATGGATGGATTGTGTATTCATGTAATGTAAGACTGTGTCAAAAAAGCATTAGAGAACATTGATAGAGAGATTGTGTAGACAAGCAATACAGAACACATACACACTATCATACAGGACAGGCTATCTACACATATAGAGAGATTGTGTAGACATGTACAGATAGAGAGAATGTGTAGACATGCACAGATAGAGAGATTGTGTAGATAGATTGTGTTGACATGCACAGATAGAGAGATTGTGTAAACAGGGAACATAGAGGCATGTCTTACAGCAAGGCAGACTGTCTTGGAGAACACAGAGGAAGAAAGCTGGATAATCAAACAGAAAATAAATAGAATCACAGGTGAATCTAGTGATGCAAGTGTCAGGCTCGTTCAAACGTAGAATTTCACAGAGAAAAAGGCCCCACTAGATAAACACATTGTCATTAATGATCACATAATTAAACATATTGTCATCACGGGTGCAGGATTGACATACACCAGAGCACCACAAAGATACATATGGTAATACAGGACACAGACAGGACACGGTTGTGACACAAACTGTGGGTTTACAATACTACACAGCTCCCACACGTCCTCTTGCGGTGCTAACTGTGAAGCTGAGAGTTTATGAAGATGATGAAATGGGACACTAGGTTAAGGTGACAATTTATGAAGATGATACAATGGGACACTGGGTCAAGTGACCCAAACAGAAATGGTGTTGCCAAGAAACCAGACCGGAGCAGTGAGGGGACAAGCAGAGGTCCTCCCAAGGTGGATACTGCTGGGGAGATATCAGTGACAAGATAACTCATGACTTTATGAGGTGTCCAGTGAGCCAGATGTCATAGAAGATAACTCATGATTTTATAAGGTGTCAGTGACACGGACGTCACAGACGATAGCACATGACTTTATGAGGAGTCAGTAACACGGAATCACAGATAGCACATGACTTTATGAGGAGTCAGTGACACGGACGTCACAGAAGATAACTCATGACTTTATGAGGAGTCAGTGACACGGACGTCACAGAAGATAACTCATGACTTTATGAGGTGTCAGTGACACGGACGTCACAGAAGATAACTCATGACTTTATGAGGAGTCAGTGACACGGACATCACAGATGGATAGCACATGACTTTATGAGGAGTCAATGACACGGACGTCACAGACGATAGCACATGACTTTATGAGGAGTCAGTGACAAGCTACTTCCTCAAGAACTTCCCATTGATAACTTCATGAAGAGTTAGGGACCAGTCTGATAGTGGACAATGGTTCCATGACTTAAAATACCGCCACCATGCAGCAAACTTGCACTGGAGGTCATGTCTAGGCTTTCAAGCAGTCTGTCAGAATGTCCTGTCTCTTAGTATCTGGCACCATGCCAAGTGGCTTGCAAACTACCCCAAATTTACGGGGCTCAGAAACTGCCCCAGATTTACCAAATTTCAGAGTAGATCCAGTAGTTAAGACTTCACAAATACAGATTCAGGAACATACGTGGCTTGTATTCCATTCCAGTATTTCTACAAGACTCTTCTGGCCATCTGTGTGTTCACATGTGTTGGAATGTTGAGTAGTAAGGGGACCTGAAGCAATAAGCTTTCCATGACTATCACCAGTCATCAGGGGAGATCACTCTTGTAAACAGGTGGGTGAGATCATACACGGAGAGTTAACGTAAGAAAGCACCAGGCAGAGGACGCTAAATTGTACAACACTCATCAGTTAACGTAAGATAGCACCAGGGAGAAGACACTAAATTGTACAACACTCACCAGTTAATGAAAGAACTCACCAGGGAGAAAACACTAAATTGTACAACACTCATCAGTTAACGTAAGAATATACCGGGGAGAAGATACTAAACTGTACAATACTCATCAGTTAATGTAAGAAAGCACCAGGGAGAAGACACTAAATTGTACAACACTCACCAGTTAATGAAAGAATTCACCAGGGAGAAAACACTAAATTGTACAACACTCATCAGTTAACGTAAGAATATATCGGGGAGAAGATACTAAACTGTACAATACTCATCAGTTAACGTAAGAAAGCACCAGGGAGAAAAGACTAAATTGTACAATACACAACACTCATAAGTTAACGTAAGAAAGCACCTGGGAAAAGACACTAAATTGTACAAAACTCATCAGTTAATGTAAGAAAGCACTTGGGAGAAGACACTAAATTGTACAACACTCATCAGTTAATGTAAGAAAGCACCAGGGATAAGACACTAAATTGTACAACACTCATCAGTTAATGTAAGAAAGCACCAGGGGGAAGACACTAAATTGTACAACACTCATCAGTTAATGTAAGAAAGCACCAGGGATAAGACACTAAACTGTACAACACTCATCAGTTAATGTAAGAAAGCACCAGGGAGATGACACTAAAATGTACAACACTCATCAGTTAATGTAATAAAACACCAGGGAGATGACACTAAAGTGAGCAACACTCATCAGTTAATGTAATAAAGATTTAACAGGACAGCTGAACAGCACCGGTTAGTTAATATAATAAAAATCCAGGAAGGTCTGTTAGAAATAAAACAAAACAGCAGGGGGGTCTGTTAGAAATAAAATACAACAGTAGGGAGTTCTGTTAGACTGCAATGGTCAAGTTAAAACAGAAAACTCTAGGAGAACACTGCATCAAACAGCACTGAACAATTACTGTCCCCTCAAAGGAGACATCATAAAACACTAGGGAGACACCATACAACACTAGGGTTGGACATCCAACACCAGGGAGGCGCTGTCCAACACCGGGGAGGCACTCTATCATCATAAAATCATACACCAAGCACATTTGTTTATCTGTTACTTCAATAAAATGTCAGAGAGAGAGAGAGAGAGAGAGAGAGAGAGAGAGAGAGAGAGAGAGAGAGAGAGAGAGAGAGAGAGAGAGAGAGAGAGAGAGAGAGAGATGGAAGTACAGGGAAGACAAAGTGGAGAGTGAAGGGGAGAGAGTCAGAGAGAGGATAAGAGAGAAACGGGGGAAAGAGAGAAGAGAGGGAATGGAAAGGAGGATGGGGAGAGAGTAAGGGGGGTAGTGGACACCAGCAAGTGGAACTGAATACAGATAACAACATTCAGGCGACCAGCATGGCCGTATGAATAAGAGCCATATTCTTAAACATTTTCGGCGTGTTGATGCTGCGGTAGTGGGTTCAATGCCTACACCGGTCAGTTGGACTAAAATGTTGACTTCTCATCCATTATTTGGGGACATAAATTACAAGCACCTCTGAATTCGGAGTAGGTTCACACGCAAAAATCAGCCCAGTACACTAGAAGTGGTAGTGCCTGTGTATGGAGTACGCTTGAGTTCAAAGTGAGTGAGCGAACGGAAAAAAACAAAACAAAAATAAAACACCCACAAAAAAAAATAAACAAAAACCAAGGAGATACTGAGTCAGATAACATTAAAGTTCACTCCCCCCCCCCCCCCTTTTCATCTCCCTCAGGATGTAACTGCCAAGGAACCAGGTCTGTGTTGGCTGACCATTCATCTTTGGCTTCCTACAGGACACACTCGTTTGGCTTCAGCCCTGTTGTCTGGTTGCAGTCTGACCAAAGTTGTAGATCCACAAACAACACATGAAACTAGTTTTGTGTCTGCCCAGAAACCCATTCTAGGGAATGAATGTGGTGGTTTATCCTTGCATCCAAACCCACATAAGAGTATCAGATTATTCTGTTGTAGCTAGCTTCTCTAACTGGTGTAATTTGGCCAGGACGTGGCTAAGTTTGTGCTAAGTGTGGACACATGTTCTTCAGTTCATTGCCTGCGTGACATCAAGGTATAACCAACAGTCAAATCCCACTATCATTACGTACATGAACACAGACATGTACTACCTCATCAATATCACAGACTACAGCAGCTCTACAAACTGATGTACACAACACATGGTGACACAATGTACGCACACATGATAATACAATGTACACACACATGATAACACAATGTACACAAAACTGGTGACACAATGTACACAACACATGATAATACAATGTACACAACACATGGTGACACAATGTACACAACACTTATAACACAATGTACACACACATGATAACACAATGACGCAACACATGATAAGACAATGTACACACCACATGATAACACAATGTACACAACACATGTGACACAATGTAACACAACACATGATAACACAATGTACACAACACATGATACACAATGTACACACATATGATAACACAATGTACACACAATGATAACACAATGTACACAACACATGATAACACAATGTATGCACATATGATAACACAATTACACAACACATGATAACACAATGTACACAACACATGATAAGACAATGTACACAACACATGATAAGACAATGTACAAAACACATGATAACACAATGTACACAACACATGATAACACAATGTACACACATGATAAAAACATGTACACAACACATGATAACACAATGTACACACAGATAGAGACAATGTACACAACACATGGTGACACAATGTACACAACACATGATAAGACAATGTACAAAACACATGGTGACACAATGTACACACACATGATAACACAATGTACACAACATGATAACACAATGTACACAACATATGATAACACAATGTAGCGCACAACATGATAACACAATGTACACAACACATGATAAGACAATGTACACAAACACATGGTGACACAATGTACGCACACATGATAAGACAATGTACACAACACATGATAACACAATGTACCACAACAACATGATAAGACAATGTACACAACACATGATAAGACAATGTACACAACACATGATAACACAATGTACACAACGCATGATAACACAATGTACACACATGATAACACAATGTAACAAACACATGATAACACAATGTACACAACACATGGTGACACAATGTACACAACACATGATAACACAATGTACACAACACATGATAACACAATGTACACAAACATATGATAACACAATGTACGCACACATGATAACACAATGTACGCACACATGATAACACAATGTACACAACACATGATAACACAATGTACACAACACATGATAACACAATGTACACAACACATGATAACACAATGTACACAACACATGATAACACAATGTACACAACACATGATAAGACAATGTACACAACACATGATAAGACAATGTACACAACACATGGTAACACAATGTACACAACACATGGTAACACAATGTACACACATGATAACACAATGTACACAACACATGATAACACAATGTACACAACACATGACAACACAATGTACACACATGATAACACAATGTACACAACACATGATAACACAATGTACACAACACATGATAACACAATGTACACATATGATACACAATGTACACAACACATGACAACCAATGTACACACATGATAACACAATGTACACACATGATAACACAATGTACACACATGATAACACAATGTACACACATGATAACACAATGTACACACATGATAACACAATGTACACACATGATAACACAATGTACACACATGATAACACAATGTACACACATGATAACACAAGGTACACACATGATAACACAATGTACACACATGATAAACACAATGTACACAACAACATGACAAACACAATGTACACACATGATAACACAATGTACACAACACATGATAACACAATGTACACAACACATGATAACACAATGTACACAACACATGATAACACAATGTACACAACACATGATAACACAATGTACACAACACATGATAACACAATGTACACACATGATAACACAATGTACACAACACATGATGACACAATGTACACAACACATGATAACACAATGTACACAACACATGATAACACAATGTACACAATACATAACACAATATACACAACACATGATAACACAATGTACACAATACATAACACAATATACACAACACATGATAACACAATGTACACACATGATAACACAATGAACACAATACATAACACAATATACACAACACATGATAACACAATGTACACACATGATAAAACAATGTACACAACCCATGATAACACAATGTACACAACCCATGATAACACAATGTACACAACACATGATAACACAATGTACACAACACATGATAACACAATGTACACAACACATGATAACACAATGTACACACATGATAACACAATGTACACAACACATGATAACACAATGTACACAACACATGATAACACAATGTACACAACACATGATAAAACAATGTACACAACACATGATAACACAATGTACACAACACATGATAACACAATGTACACAACACATGATAACACAATGTACACACATAACACAATATACACAACACATGATAACACAATGTACACACATGATAACACAATGTACAGACATGATAACACAATGTACACACATGATAACACAATGTACAGACATGATAACACAATGTACAGACATGATAACACAATGTACACACATGATAACACAATGTACACAACACATGATAACACAATGTACACAACACATGATAACACAATGTACACAACGCATGATAACACAATGTACACAACACATGATAACACAATGTACAGACATGATAACACAATGTACACACATGATAACACAATGTACAGAACACATGATACACAAATGTACACAACACATGATAACACAATGTACACAACGCATGATAACATCAATGTACACACACACATGATAACACAATGTACACACATGATAACACAATGTACACAACACATGATAACACAATGTACACACATGATAACATCAATGTACCACAACACATGATAACACAATGTACACAACACATGATAACACAATGTACACAACACATGGATAACACAATGTACACAACACATTATAATACAATGTACACAACACATGATAACACAATGTACACAAACACATGATAACACAATGTAACAACACATGATAACACAATGTACACAACACATGATAACACAATGTCCACAACACATGATAACACAATGTACACAACAACATGATAACACAATGTACACAACACATGATAACACAATGTACACAACACATGATAACACAATGTACACAACCACATGATAACACAATGTACACAACACATGATAACACAATGTACACAACACATGATAACACAATGTACACAACACATGATAACACAATGTACACAACACATGATAAAACAATGATACACAACACATGATAAAACAATGTACACAACACATGATAAACACAATGTACACAAACACATGATAACCACAATGGTACACAATACATGATAAACACAATGTACACAACACATGATAACACAATGTACACAATACACATGATAACACAATGTACACAACACATGATAACACAATGTACACACACTGATAACACAATGTACACAACACATGATAACACAATGTACACACATGATGACACAATGTACACAACACATGATGACACAATGTACACAACACATGATGACACAATGTACACACACACATGATGACACAAGTGTACACAACACATGATAACACAATGTACACAACATATGATAAACACAATGTATGCACAACATGATAACAAATGTACCACACACATGATAAACACAATGTACACAACACATGATAACACAATGTACACAACACATGATAAAAACAATGTACACAACACATGATAAGACAATGTACACAACACATGATAAGACAATGTACACAACACATGATAGACAATGTACACAACACATGGTAACACAATGTACACAACACATGATACACAATGTACACACATGATAACCAATGTACACAACACATGATAACACAATGTACACAACACATGATAACACACTGTACACAACACATGACAACACAATGTACACACATGATAACACAATGTACACAACACATGATAACACAATGTACACAACACATGATAACACAATGTACACACATGATAACACAATGTACACAACACATGACAACACAATGTACACACATGATAACACAATGTACACACATGATAACACAATGTACACACATGATAACACAATGTACACACATGATAACACAATGTACACACATGATAACACAATGTACACACATGATAACACAATGTACACAACACATGATAACACAATGTACACACATGATAACACAATGTACACACATGATAACACAATGTACACACATGATAACACAATGTACACAACACATGACAACACAATGTACACACATGATAACACAATGTACACAACACATGATAACACAATGTACACAACACATGATAACACAATGTACACAACACATGATAACACAATGTACACAACACATGATAACACAATGTACACAACACATGATAACACAATGTACACAACACATGATGACACAATGTACACAACACATGATAACACAATGTACACAACACATGATAACACAATGTACACAACACATGATAACACAATGTACACAATACATAACACAATATACACAACACATGATAACACAATGTACACAATACATAACACAATATACACAACACATGATAACACAATGTACACACATGATAACACAATACATAACACAATATACACAACACATGATAACACAATGTACACACATGATAAAACCAATGTACACCACACATGGATAACACAATGTACACAACACATGATAACAAAATGTACACAACACATGATAACACAATGTACACAACACATGATAACACAATGTACACAACACATGATAACACAATGTACACCACACATGATAACACAATGTACACAACACATGATAACACAATGTACCAACACATGATAACACCAATGTACACAAACAAATGATAACACAATGTACACAACACATGATAACACAATGTACGACACACATGATAACACAATGTACACAACACATGATAACACAATGTACACAACACCTGATAACACAATGTACACAACACATGATAACACAATGTACACAACACATGAGAACACAAATGTACACAACACATGATAACACAATGGTACACAACAACATGATAACACAATGTACACAACACATGATACACAATGTACACAACACATGATAACACAATGTACACAACACATGAGAACACAATGTACACAACACATGATAACACAATGTACACAACACATGATACAACAATGTACACAACACATGATAACACAATGTACAGCAACACATGATAACACAAATGTACACAACACATGATAAACACAATGTACAACAACAGCATGATAACACAATGTACACAACACAGTGATAACACAATGTAACACACATGATAACACAATGTACACAACACATGATGACACAATGTACACACACATGATAACACAATGTACCACAACACATGGTAACACAATGTACACACATGATAACACAATGTACACAACACATGATAACACAATGTAAGCACACATGTACACAACCCATGATAACACAATGTACACCAACACATGAGAAACACAATGTACACAACACATGATAACACAATGTACACAACACATGATAACACAATGTACACAACACATGATAACACAATGTACACAACACATGATAACAACAATGTACACAACACATGAAGACACAATGTACACAACACATGATAACACAATGTACACAACAGCATGATAACACAATGTACACAACACATGATAACACAATGTACACACACATGATAACACAATGTACACAACACATGATAACACAATGTACACAACACATGATAACACAATGTACACAACACATGATAACACAATGTACACAACACATGATAACACAATGTACACACACATGATAACACAATGTACACACACATGATAACACAATGTACACAACACATGATGACACAATGTACACAACACATGATAACACAATGTACACAACACATGATGACACAATGTACACAACACATGATGACACAATGTACACAACACATGATAACACAATGTACACAACACATGATGACACAATGTACACAACACATGATAACACAATGTACACAACACATGGTAACACAATGTACACACATGATAACACAATGTACACAACACATGATAACACAATGTACACACATGATAACACAATGTACACAACACATGATAACACAATGTACAAAAACAATGATAACACAATGTACACACACATGATAACACAATGTACACAACACATGATAACACAATGTACACAACACATGATAACACAATGTACACAACACATGATAACACAATGTACATCAAACACATGACCTAACACAATGTACACAACACATGACAACACAATGTACACAACACATGATAACACAATGTACACAACACATGATAACACAATGTACACAACACATGTATAACACAATGTACACAACACATGATAACACAATGTACACAACACTATGATAACACAATGTACACAACATATGATAACACAATGGTACACAACACATGATAAACACAATGTACACAACACATGATAACACAATGTACACACACATGATAAACACAATGTACACAACACATGATAACACAATGTACACAATACACATGATAACACAATGTACACACACATGATAACACAATGTACACAACACATGATAACACAATGTAACAACCACATGATAACACAATGTACCACAACACATGATGACACAATGTACACAACACATGATAACACAATGTACACAACACATGATAACACAATGTACACAACACATGATAACACAATGTACACAACATATGATAACACAATGTACACAACACATGATAACACAATGTACACAACACATGATAACACAATGTACACAACACATGATGACACAATGTACACAACACATGATAACACAATGTACACAACACATGATAACACAATGTACACACATGATAACACAATGTACACAACACATGATAACACAATGTACACACATGATAACACAATGTACACAACACATGATAACACAATGTACACAACACATGATAACACAATGTACACACACATGATAACACAATGTACACAACACATGATAACACAATGTACACAACACATGATAACACAATGTACACAACACATGATAACACAATGTACACAACACATGACAACACAATGTACACAACACATGATAACACAATGTACACAACACATGATAACACAATGTACACAACACATGATAACACAATGTACACAACATATGATAACACAATGTACACAACACATGATAACACAATGTACACAACATATGATAACACAATGTACACACATGATAACACAATGTACACAACACATGATAACACAATGTACACAACACATGATAACACAATGTACACACACATGATAACACAATGTACACAACACATGATAACACAATGTACACACACATGATAACACAATGTACACAACACATGATACACAATGTACACAACACATGATAACACAATGTACACAACACATGATAACACAATGTACACACACAACGATAACACAATGTACACACACATGATAACACAATGTACACAACACATGATAACACAATGTACACAACACATGATAACACAATGTACACACACATGATAACGCAATGTACACAACACATGATGACACAATGTACACAACACATGATAACACAATGTACACAACACATGATGACACAATGTACACAACACATGATGACACAATGTACACAACACATGATAACACAATGTACACAACAAATGATGACACAATGTACACAACACATGATAACACAATGTACACAACACCTGGTAAACAATGTACACACATGATAACACAATGTACACAACACATGATAACACAATGTACACACATGATAACACAATGTACACAACACATGATAACACAATGTACACAACACATGATAACACAATGTACACACACATGATAACACAATGTACACAACACATGATAACACAATGTACACAACACATGATAACACAATGTACACAACACATGACAACACAATGTACACAACACATGACAACACAATGTACACAACACATGATAACACAATGTACACAACACATGATAACACAATGTACACAACACATGATAACACAATGTACACACAATGATAACACAATGTACACAACATATGATAACACAATGTACACAACACATGATAACACAATGTACACAACATATGATAACACAATGTACACAACACATGATAACACATGTACACAACACATGATAACACAATGTACACAACACATGATAACACAATGTACACACAATGATAACACAATGTACACAACACATGATAACACAATGTACACACACATGATAACACAATGTAAACAACACATGATAACACAATGTACACAACACATGATAACACAATGTACACACACATGATAACACAATGTACACAACACATGATAACACAATGTACACAACACATGATAACACAATGTACACAACACATGATAACACAATGTACACAACATATGATAACACAATGTACACAACATATGATAACACAATGTACACAACACATGATAACACAATGTACACAACACATGATGACACAATGTACACAACACATGATGACACAATGTACACAACACATGATGACACAATGTACACACACATGATGACACAATGTACACAACACATGATGACACAATGTACACAATACATGATAACACAATGTACACAACACATGATAAAACAATGTACACAAAACATGATAACACAATGTACACAACACATGATAAGACAATGTACACAACACATGATAACACAATGTACACAACACATGATAACACAATGTACACACACATGATGACACAATGTACACAACACATGATAACACAATGTACACAACACATGATAACACAATGTACACAACACATGATAACACAATGTACACAACACATGACACAATGTACACAACACATGATGACACAATGTACACAACACATGATGACACAATGTACACAACACATGATGACACAATGTACACTTCACATGATAACACAATGTACACAACACATGATAACACAATGTACACAACACATGATAACACAATGTACACACATGATAACACAATGTACACAACACATGATGACACAATGTACACAACACATGATGACACAATGTACACAACACATGATAAAACAATGTACACAACACATGATAACACAATGTACACAACACATGATAACACAATGTACACAACACATGATAACACAATGTACACAACACATGATGACACAATGTACACAACACATGATGACACAATGTACACAACACATGATGACACAATGTACACAACACATGATGACACAATGTACACAACACATGATGACACAATGTACACAACACATGATGACACAATGTACACTTCACATGATAACACAATGTACACTTCACATGATAACACAATGTCTGTGAATTTCACAATTTGTTCCTCATGAACTCTGCTCATGACGTGATGGTCTCTAAGGGACATCCAAGGGACATTGTCTCAAAGGGACATCTTAGGAACATCATCTGTAAGGGATATTTAAGGGATGACGTCTCTAAGGGACATCTAAGTGACTGTTCTGTGTTCTTACTAGCTACCCTGGTGGAGAGGTGGACAACACAAAGTGCCTTAAGTCGTCTGCAACAACACACAAACACACACATACAAACTCTGGACTCAAGCCGCAGACAGCAGGATCCCACCACAGCAGACACAGAGGTCAAAGTGAAAACACATGAAAACACTGCAGTGGGCGAGACAGTGGTGTCCAGAGCAAGCACAACTGTCTAGGAAGCAAGTGGTGTGGTTACCGTGACAACCAGCAGCAGCCTTGCGATGGAAACAACGGCTGTAACCAATGCCGTGAATGGGCTCGGCATGCACAACTACTCGCACGAAAACACACTGAGTAACTCCATGAACATGCTCAAGCAAGTCCAAACTGGCTTCCCCCGACACGAGTGGCTGGACAGACAGGTCTTCCCAATTAGTCCAGTTTACTTGCATCTATGTACTGAGGCAGTCAGGCGTGAAAGGCAATAAGCCAACCGATCTTTGCAGACATGGCGGTCAGCAAGGTGGGAAGAGAAATCAATGGGCCGGAAATCATCAATGCCAAAAGAGACGCTAGACAAACAGATGATTGTAAGGACACTTGGGTATCTGCTGCCTTGTTCAGAGTGAGGGAGATGTGAGTGAAGCGGGGATCTGCCAGGCATGAACGTTTTGTTAACAGCACAAGACAGCTGATTCACCAGCACAGAACCAGTGCGATCAGTGGAGATACAGGCCGGGGATGGGAGCACCTGTGGACCCGCTCGGAGTGCAGTCCTCACTGAGGACATACAAATATTTCCTGGATGTTACCATCTGTCATATATGTGCCGACTTCAACCTATGTGGTACACAGACGTATAACCACCAACACACATACACATTGTGCACCCCCCTGGAGGACAACATCAAGAGATGGACTGAAAGAAGCCTGAATGAATGAACCATGGAGATACTGACCAGAGAGTGTTGGAGACTGACCAAATCTGACCATCAACACAAGTGAGGATGATACATCAACAAATAATGACCACAGATATACAGTGATACATTTGTGTGTGTGACCGTTACAATAGATAGCCAGGACCACATGACAGCATCCATCTGCAGACAGCAAACTACCTAGTTACAGCTGTGTGGCGGCTAGCACACCCACCCTGGGATCCAGTGGTTTGAGCTGCAGATCCCCTTCAGCGTGGGGTAACTTTGAGTTTGTGACACTGACCTGTGGCTCACACAGACCTGGTGTAATCCATGTGTGGACTGTACGGATCTGTACACATAACAAATCAATGACCATGCAGTGCAGCAACTAGGGTGTGTAGTCCACCAGAGAGTGAAACCATACCATGGACTGGAACCCACACCCCACGGTGTATGTGCATGGCTTCCTATCTACTTGGTTATCTGCTCATATGCATATTTTACAACTAGGGATAGAATTTAAAAAAAAACAGATTATGGTCGTCACTAGGAAGAACGAAATACCACAGTGTAATATACAAGTAAATGGGAATATTCTTCAACAAGTGAATCAGTACAATTATCTCAGAACAGTCATAACATCTGATGGGAGATGCCTTGAAGAGATTAGAACAAGAATTGCCATGGGAAAAGTAGTCTTTAGCAAGATGAAAAACATACTGACCAATAAAACGATGTCAATTGAAACGAGAAAAAGTGTTGAGGTGCTACATAGAACCTGTACTTTTATATGGATGTGAAACTTGGACAATGAGCAGTCAAGCTGAAAAACATCTGATGGCTGTAGAAATGTGATTTCTGAGGAAAATGCAAAGAATACCATGGACAGCCAGAAAGACCAATGAACAAGTCCTTCAAGAAACAAATGAAGATCATAAACTGATTAGTCATTAGACATAGACAGTCAAAATTTTTGGGCATGTTATGAGAAGAAATGAATTGGAGAACTTGGTGACAACTGGCAAGATCGAAGGGAGGAGACCAAGGGGAAGACCGAGAAGTACTTAGATGGCTTAGCCTTGTGGCATGGTCGAGACAGAAACACGGAGCTGATCCACGACTCTGGTGATCGAGTGAGATGGCAAAACATGATATGCCCACGCTTATCGGTATGGCACATGATGGATGGATGGCATATATGCAACCAGGAAATACAGCAACTGTATTGCTCCTCTACAGCCTAGAGAAAAAGAACAAAGACCTCGAGAAAGTGAGTCAGGGACAGTGATGATAGAAATACACACAGCAGCTGATGTCAGGTCATGGGCAACATGTGCTGTCTGAAGGTTGTAGAGTGTGTGCCTACACAGAGCCGGCCGCTGAACACATGGGTAATTGCCTGTAGAAAGATGTTTGTACATGTCTTATTACACACACACACACATACACACATCAGAAACTTGGTGCCACTAAATAACCTGAGGCATCGGCCAGTCACAATGTTTCCATGAAGAACATGGGCTGGCTGTGTCATCATTGTGCAGGTGTGAACTGTAGCAACTCCAGACCTACACACCCCCCCAAACCTACACCCCTGTACACATATAGGTCTCTGTAGCAACTCCAGACCTACACCCCCCAGACCTACACCCCTGTACACATATAGGTCTCTGTAGCAACTCCAGACCTACACCCCCCAGACCTACACCCCTGTACACATATAGGTCTCTGTAGCAACTCTAGACCTACACCCCTGTACACATATAGGTCTCTGTAGCAACTCTAGACCTACACCCCTGTACACATGCAGGTCTCTGTAGCAACTCCAGACCTACACCCCTGTACACATGCAGGTCTCTGTAGCAACTCCAGATCTACACCCCTGTACACATGCAGGTCTCTGTAGCAACTCCAGACCTACACCCCTGTACATATACAGGTCTCTGTAGCAACTCCAGACCTACACCCCTGTACATATACAGGTCTCTGTAGCAACTCCAGATCTACACCCCTGTACACATATAGGTCTCTGTAGCAACTCCAGACCTACACCCCCCAGACCTACACCCCTGTACACATATAGGTCTCTGTAGCAACTCCAGACCTACACCCCTGTACACATGCAGGTCTCTGTAGCAACTCCAGACCTACACCCCTGTACACATGCAGGTCTCTGTAGCAACTCCAGACCTACACCCCTGTACACATGCAGGTCTCTGTAGCAACTCCAGATCTACACCCCTGTACACATGCAGGTCTCTGTAGCAACTCCAGACCTACACCCCTGTACATATACAGGTCTCTGTAGCAACTCCAGATCTACACCTCTGTACACATACAGGTCTCTGTAGCAACTCCAGACCTACACCCCTGTACACATGCAGGTCTCTGTAGCAACTCCAGACCTACACCCCTGTACACATGCAGGTCTCTGTAGCAACTCCAGACCTATACCCCTGTACACATACAGGTCTCTGTAGCAACTCCAGACCTACACCCCTGTACACATACAGGTCTCTGTAGCAACTCCAGACCTACACTTCTGTACACATACAGGTCTCTGTGGCAACTCCAGACCTACACCTCTGTACACATACAGGTCTCTGTAGCAACTCCAGACCTACACCCCAGTACACATACACATTTGGTGGCCATATGGTACAGTGACTGGTACAATACTGACCATTTGGTGGCCATATGGTACAGTTACCAGTACAATACTGACCATCTCATCCAACAATCATCCCTGGGTCCAGCAGCTTCTCTTGTCCCTCCCACTTCCCGTGCTACTCCTGCCAGCATCAGGTCCTCTTGGAGCTCTCTGTGGGCTTTAATAAGTGTTTGCTACCTCTGTTATTTGACTTATCCATGGCCTGAGGGGTCTGCCTCTGGTCCTCTTTGTGTCGTATCTAAATGTCAAAGTTGTCTGGGGTTAGTCCTGTTGTCACGATCAGACCCTCTGACACACTCTCCGGACAGAGTCTAATGTTGACACTGCATCCACTTACTTTTGGGTGTCATTGCTGCTGGTTCTGTCTCTGCTGTCACATGAAGCTTTCTTCTGTGGCATGCCATCTCTGTCTGCTGTTACATGAAGTTTTCTTCTGAGGCATGCCATCTGTGTCTCTGCTGTCACATGAAGCTTCCTTCTGAGGCATGCTGTGTCTCTGCTGTCACATAAAGCTTCCTTCTGAGGCATGCCATCTGTGTCTCTGCTGTCACATGACGCTTCCTTCTGAGGCATGCCATCTGTGTCTCTGCTGTCACATGAAGCTTCCTTCTGAGGCATGCCATCTGTGTCTCTGCTGTCACATGAAGCTTCCTTCTGAGGCATGCTGTGTCTCTGCTGTCACATAAAGCTTCCTTCTGAGGCATGCCATCTGTGTCTCTGCTGTCACATGACGCTTCCTTCTGAGGCATGCCATCTGTGTCTCTGCTGTCACATGAAGCTTCCTTCTGAGGCATGCCATCTGTGTCTCTGCTGTCACATGAAGCTTCCTTCTGAGGCATGCCGTGTCTCTAGAGTTGTCCGGCCATCTCTGGATGCTGGTAGCCAGCCACACCATGTATGTAGGAAGATTGTGTTGTACACTTCAGTTTGTCTACCTACCGACACATATTCTGGTTCTCTAGTATTTGTGATACCCACCCAGTCATCTGATTCTGATACATATTCTGGTTCTCTAGTATTTGTGATACCCACCCAGTCATCTGATTCTGATACATATTCTGGTTCTCTAGTATTTGTGATACCCGCCCAGTCATCTGATTCTGATACATATTCTGGTTCTCTAGTATTTGTGATACTCGCCCAGTCATCTGATTCTGATACATATTCTGGTTCTCTAGTATTTGTGATACCCGCCCAGTCATCTGATTCTGATACATATTCTGGTTCTCTAGTATTTGTGATACTCGCCCAGTCATCTGATTCCTGATGCTGCAGTAGTAGTGGCAACTCACCTGCGACTGATGTTTGAGTCACTAACTCCTGTACTGATGTTTAAGTCACTAACTCCTGTACTGATGATTAAGTCACTAACTCCTGTACTGATGTTTGAGTCACTAACTCCTGTACTGATGTTTGAGTCACTAACTCCTGTACTGATGTCTGATGATTGTTTTGGCTGAATTATGACACGTGGTGTACCAATGTTGTGGTATTGTTTGTCACATTTGGCCTGTCTGTCTGTTTTCTCCTGTCGTGATCTGTCCAATTTGGCAAGTCTGGCATCTGTCTCCTGCAATGATGTGTCAGGATAATTCAGGAGGGCACTGTCCCACTAGATGATCTGTCTGATGTAGAAAAAAAAACCCACACACAACACCATGCTACTGATTATAGCAACTCAACATCCAGTCTTTCAAACTTTATCTGGGCACACATGCAGCCTTGGCCAGCTGCCTGTTGTATATCTAACAGTAGACGCTGCTGTTGTTCCTTCACACAAACTAGATCTTGACCTAATAAAGTTGGCTGACCAGTTCCTTGACCACCACCTTCCCCTGGTATGTTGACTACAAATGTGTAACAATGACACATCTAAGTGCTGAAAGCCCAAGCCTGCACAAGGATGCCACAGACAGCCCCCACTGTGGATGAGATGTTCAATTATGTCAGAAACAATGAAAGTCAAGTGAAAGTACATAATGATGTCCCACCTGAGCAGGGGAATGAGTTCCTGAACGCACCCACCACCACCTGAGATGCGCAGCCGAACGACCGTGGCACTAGGGATATCCACATAGGGGCTTTCCTCTAAAGAAGTAACATAGTAACAACATGGCTGACTGACAAATCTGGCAGCAGGGCCCAGACACATAGACATTTCCCCACCATCCGTATGTTATATGTAGTTACACACAGACACACTTCTAGCAAGGCTGACTGACAAATCTGGCAGCAGGGCCCAGATACACAAACACACTCCTAGCAAGGCATGACATACCCACAGGATACACAGCCATCAACAGTATTTCCTCTCTATGGTTTTAAATATCTAACAATGAGAATGTCATAAAGTATGTCTGAGATTCTGCGCTGCTAATGTGTCATAGACTTTGTGGAGAAAAGCAGGACAAACAAGACAAAGACAGATTTATTCAAATAACATGTGTATAGTCTTATTTCTGAAACTTGTTTGTGTGAGTACAAACAGAAATATGATGATAACCACTACAACTAAACAGACTCTAACACACAGAAATGTGATGATAACCACAACTAAACACTCTATCACACAGAAATATGATGATAAGCACCATAACTAAACAGACTCTAACACACAGAAATATGATGATAACCACAACTAAACAGACTCTAACACATAGAAATATGATGATAACCACTACAACTAAACAGACTCTAACACATAGAAATATGATGATAACCACAACTAAACAGACTAACACATAGAAATATGATGATAACCACTACAACTAAACAGACTCTAACACACAGAAATATGATGATAACCACAACTAAACAGACTCTAACACATAGAAATATGATGATAACCACTACAACTAAACAGACTCTAACACATAGAAATATGATGATAACCACAACTAAACAGACTAACACATAGAAATATGATGATAACCACAACTAAACACTCTATCACACAGAAATATGATGATAAGCACCATAACTAAACAGACTCTAACACACAGAAATATGATGATAACCACAACTAAACAGACTCTAACACATAGAAATATGATGATAACCACAACTAAACACACTATCACACAGAAATATGATGATAAGCACCATAACTAAACAGACTCTAACACACAGAAATATGATGATAACCACAACTAAACAGACTCTAACACATAGAAATGTGATGATAACCACAACTAAACACTCTATCACACAGAAATATGATGATAACCACCATAACTAAACAGACTCTATCACACAGAAATATGATGATAACCACAACTAAACAGACTCTAACATACAGAAATATGCTGATAACCAAAACTAAACCGACTCTAACACACAGAAATATGATGATAACCACTACAACTAAGAAAGACTCTAACATACAGAAATATGATGATAATGACTACAACTAAGAAAGACTCTTAACATACAGAAATATGATAACCACTACAACTAAACAGACTCTAACACACAGAAATATGATGATAACCACTACAACTAAACAGACTAACACACAGAAATATGATGATAACCACTACAACTAAACAGACTCTAACATACAGAAATATGATGATAACCACTAAAATTAAACAGACTCTAACATACAGAAATATGATGATAACCACTACAACTAAACAGACTCTAAACATGCAGAAATATGATGATAACCACTACAACTAAACAGACTCTAACACACAGAAATATGATGATAACCACTACAACTAAACAGACTCTAACACACAGAAATATGATGATAACCACTACAACTAAACAGACTCTAACACACAGAAATATGATGATAACCACTACAACTAAACAGACTCTAACACACAGAAATATGATGATAACCACTACAACTAAACAGACTCTAACACACAGAAATATGATGATAACCACTACAACTAAACAGACTCTAACACACAGAAATATGATGATAACCACTACAACTAAACAGACTCTAACACACAGAAATATGATGATAACCACTACAACTAAACAGACTCTAACACACAGAAATATGATGATAACCACTACAACTAAACAGACTTTAACATACAGAAATATGATGATAACCACTACAACTAAACAGACTCTAACACACAGATATATGATGATAACCACTACAACTAAACAGACTCTAACACACAGAAATATGATGATAACCACTACAACTAAACACTCTAACACACAGAAATATGATGATAACCACTACTACAACTAAACAGACTCTAACACACAGAAATATGATGATAACCACTACAACTAAACAGACTCTAACACACAGAAATGTGATGATAACTGCCATAACTTAACAAGACTCTAACACATAAAAATATGATGATAACCACAACTAAACAGACTATCACACAGAAATATGATGATAACCACAACAACTAAACAGACTCTAAAACATAGAAATATGATGATAACGACTACAACTAAACAGACTCTAAAACACAGAAATATGATAACCATGACAACTAAATAGATGTGTATGTGTGTGTGTGTGTGTATTTAATTTAGTGAGGGCTGTGTGTGTGTACATAATGAAAGCAATTAAAAGACGAATATGTATTGCTCTTCAAAGATTAAAACAACTGAATAAATTGTGGAGTGGGACAGAAAGAACTACAAAAATTAGACTTAAGAGCATACATCATTTGCATTGCAACATATGCCTGTGAGACCTGGACACTTACTAAACAAGCTGAATAGCGCATAAATACCTTTGAATATAAATGTTATAGATGAGTTCTAAGAATATCTTGGATACAGAAAAGAACAAATGCATCCATACTTCAAGAGCCAAATACTGAAGAAGGTTGGCTATTAAAGAGGATAAAACAAAGAAAATTGAAATATTTTGGTCACTTGAAATGTTACAAAAGTTTGGAGAGAACAATAATGGAGGGGTATATGCCTGGGAAGAGAGGAAGGCCAAAGAGAAGATAGGTGCAAGATGTGGCAGATGATCTCCAGATGGGTGTATTGGACGCAGGACATCTTGCATATGATTGAGAGGTTTTCTGGAAGGTTGTTATGGGAGCGAGGTTCTGTAAAGAACATGCTAATGAATGAATGAATGTGTGTGTGTGTGTGTATTTAATCTAGGGAGGACTGTAAGAATGAATGTGTATTTAATATAGTGGGGACTCTCTCTCTCCCTCTCTCTCTGTGTTTTAAATAAATCTGTAAGTGGATGTAACACTGCTGAAGACATGTTGTGTATGAAGACATGTTGCATATGAAGACATGTTGTGTCTGAAGCCATGTTGTGTCTGAAGACATGTTGTGTCTGAAGCCATGTTGTGTATGAAGACAACATGAACAAAATCTACAGACAAGATTATTGGGAGTAACCCTGGCTGCTGTCATAACTGTCTCTCTCTCTCTCTCTCTCTCTCTGTGTGTGTGTGTGCATGCATGTGTGTGTGTGCATGTGTGTGAGGGCACAGATCTAATGCCAGACTTACAGCTACACACCTACACAGCAAACACTCACAGATATGATATTATTTGCTTGTCCAAATAAAACAACTAACTAAAATATGCGTCTTGATCTCACTGAGTGTTTCTAGCAGACAGCGTTCCACAATTTGCCCGAGCACAGACCAGCTACAGCAGTTTCCATTTACAGCGGATGACACCTGGTTTACTGCAGCTGCCCACAGGAACATCACTCCAAGCAAATTCTCATGTATAAAACTGCCCACAAAAACATACTTCCAAGCAAATTCTCATGTATACAACTGCCCACAAGAACACAGACGCAAGCAAATTCTTATTTATAAAACTGCCCACAGGAACACAGACACAAGCAAATTCTCATGTACACAATAGCCACAAAAGCATAAATAGCTGCAAATAAAGGAGGCAGGGGAGAGCAACACATGCAGCATGAAATGGGGTGCAGGGAGAACGTACATCCTAGACACACACTAGTATATGTGAGTGTTCTCTACAGGGCTTCCACTAAAGTGTTCACACGGAGGCCATGACCCAATTACCTGTCCAGCCATGACTTCCAACAACAACAGTCAACTACTAGACGGTCAACTACATGGCATGCACCAAGAAACAAAACAAAATCAACCACCTGAAGCTGCCGACTTATTTCTGGTAATAACAGGGACAATACATCATACACGGTGCATAGGTTATATAAATACATCACACATGGTGCACGGGTACACAGAAGATGGCTTCCATTAAGGGAATGAACTCTTCCAGTCCTGAAGTGTACGCAGCACATGTCCCAGCAGGAGATAATCGCTACAGCAAATCATGAACCAGGGACTTGCTTCCAAAATGTTGCATATCCTTTTCTGGACGCTCTAATCAACCCCAGGCGGACTTTCTAGGTAATTTTTACGCTCAGTAGCTTGCCATGGCTTTCTGAATGAGAAGTCAATATTGAAATTCAATTGACCAGTGTAAGGAATGCACCCACTACCCCACCACAATACATAGTGGAAGCAGCTGCCGGGGGAGCCAGATGTCTGCAGTATGATCTGACCAAATGTCCAGGGTCAGAGGACACACGGTGGGGATTGACAGGGGAGAGCCCTGCATACATCATGAGATGCTACTGGGACTGAAAGAGTTTGTTCCGTGTGGGAATATCTGTCAGATTCTAAACTTGTGCTTCTACTGGTGGCTCTACAGTGTACGGAGGAGTGGCGTCTAGACAGCGTGCAAGTATGTATTTACTATAAATTGTATACACAAATTGTAGACATCTGAGATCACAACCAGTCTCATCATATTTATACATGCTGGCATAGGGTCTCACCTATCAGGACTCATTATTCATTGTTCACATTCATCAACTTTAAACTGAGAGATCTCATCATTATGGAAGGACTCATTGTTAACATTTATCAACTTTACACTATGGGAACCCTTCACTAAGGAAGAACATACAATTCTATGTTAACAGTTACCAACTTTAAAATATGGGATTCCATTTTAATAAACGGACTTATTTGTAACATTTAATAACTTTAAACTATGGGATCCCATCATTAAGGAAGGACATACAATTCATTGTTAACGTTTATAAACTTTAAAATATGGGATCTTATAATTAAAGAAGAACATACAATTTATTGTTAACATTGATAGATTTAAAATATGGGATCATCATTAAAGTAGGATGCAGAACCCACACAACATGGATTAATTTTTACAGAGGAGGAATTCTGTTATAACGAAAACACACCCTCTTTACAACTGCTAACAATTGTTATTTGTTAATGGACTTAGGAAATACCTTGGAATACAATCTGACAGAAATGTGTCTCTCAAGGAGAAAGTGGAAGAGATGCTGTCAAAGGTCAGGAAGGGACTGGATGCACTGAAGGTCATGATACAGTGGACATGGATACAAAGGTTTATATACACTCTCTATCAACAATGAATGTTTTCATTGATTAGGCGTGGTCTAGGATTGCTGACATTACCACACAGCCAGGATGGGTTGCATGCAACATATACTTGCTGTGCCATCTATACATGATAGGCACAAGGTGCTCCTGGCAAAGATACACCTGAGGGTTATAGCCAACAAGGAGCACCATCTGCATGGAGCACAGGATATCATCAGGGGACACAGGTTGAGCAGAGGCAGTTCTTGGGTGGCACAGGTTGAAGATACGATTAGATATTTCTGTGAAAGTGATAAGGTGGAGAGACAGAGTGGGGAAATGAGTGGTCTATGGTGTCCCATCAAGGCATTAGACATGTCCGATTGGACGTTTCTGTGAAAGTGATAAGGTAGAGAGACAGAGTGGGGAAATGAGTGGTCTATGGTGTCCCATCAAGGCATTAGACATGTCCGATTGGACGTTTCTGTGAAAGTGATAAGGTAGAGAGATGGAGTGGGGAAATGAGTGGTCTATGGTGTCCCATCAAGGCATTAGACATGTCCGATTGGACGTTTCTGTGAAAGTGATAAGGTAGAGAGATGGAGTGGGGAAATGAGTGGTCTATGGTGTCCCATCAAGGCATTAGACATGTCCGATTGGATGTTTCTGTGAAAGTGATAAGGTAGAGAGATGGAGTGGGGAAATGAGTGGTCTATGGTGTCCCATCAAGGCATTAGACATGTCCGATTGGATGTTTCTGTGAAAGTGATAAGGTAGAGAGATAGAGTGGGGAAATGAGTGGTCTATGGTGTCCCATCAAGGCATTAGACATGTCCGATTGGACGTTTCTGTGAAAGTGATAAGGTAGAGAGATAGAGTGGGGAAATGAGTGGTCTATGGTGCTTAATCAAGGAAGCCTCCCACAAAATGAAGATCATGCTGGACCGAGGGTGTCAGGAATAGACAGCAGGTGAGGCAGAGGCGTCCATGCATCAGCTGACAAGTGACAAATCAAATGACACAGATGTCATCCTGCTTCAGGAGACCTATCTAAACACGGAGGAAGATGTTCAAAGCTTCAGGTTTCCAAAGTTGCTGCAAAAATGAACATCTGGGTCAGGCCAGCCAGGTTTGGCACAGATTAATGTTCCCTGGAGCAGACACAAGAGCCTGGAACAGCAATATCATTCTGGTACAGGCTGCAAACATATATGAAGGTACACCATTCACATGATTCAACATCCATGCCTGCAACAAGGCAGTAGACTGGGAGAAGAGGACAGTTCTAAAAGATATGTGTCAGCAGACATCTGGGGGGGGGCATCATGTGCAGCAACTTTACACCAGGGAAAGATTATGAGACAACACCACGGTCAACAGGCAGGATGAGGCACTGGAAGAGGCACTGACAGACACAGACCTGATCCACCTGAATGATGGCAGACCCATCATTCCCCCAACAGATATGGTCTCGCAGACTGTGTGCTGGATCTGACTTTGGTCTTCCCCAGCATGAGTGCACTCTGCCACTGGAATGTCCTTGGACAACACGGAAGTAACCATCTCCCTTGGAAAACACAGGTCAAGAAAACTGTGCACAGCCCTAGAAGCAAGCCAGCAAATGTCAGTACACTGTACGCCAGAGTAATGATGCTGATTATATATAGACAGAGTACACACACTGAGGAAGAACAAAGCTGTCGTTCAACAACCACCATGGTGGACATATGAAGACACGAAAGCCACAATGGAGAAATGAACAAAGTGCTACCAGAGAATGGGAGAAAAATAATAGCCTTCCAGGCTGTCCAATGTTCATAAACAAGTCACAAAACTCAGAAAGGATGCACTCGGTGAGCTCTGAGTGCAATGCTGACCTACAGTATAGCAGTACAGCTGACCTGCCACCAAGGCCCACTGTGGAGACAGGTCAAGCCCAAGATTTCTGCGATCAAACAGTACACAAAAGCTGATGGGATGTGCCTTGCTGGCCATCTCCATTGTTCTGGAGACACCCTGGTTGGCATGTTAGAGGCTGGGTGGAAGAGACAACCTGGTTGGCATGTTAGAGGCTGGGTGGAAGAGACAACCTGGTTGGCATGTTAGAGGCTGGGTGGAAGAGACAACCTGGTTGGCATGTTAGAGGCTGGGTGGAAGAGACAACCTGGTTGGCATGTTACAGGCTGGGTGGAAGAGACAACCTGGTTGGCATGTTAGAGGCTGGGTGGAAGAGACAACCTGGTTGGCATGTTAGAGGCTGGGTGGAAGAGACAACCTGGTTGGCATGTTAGAGGCTGGGTGGAAGAGACAACCTGGTTGGCATGTTAGAGGCTGGGTGGAAGAGACAACCTGGTTGGCATGTTACAGGCTGGGTGGAAGAGACAACCTGGTTGGCATGTTAGAGGCTGGGTGGAAGAGACAACCTGGTTGGCATGTTAGAGGCTGGGTGGAAGAGACAACCTGGTTGGCATGTTAGAGGCTGGGTGGAAGAGACAACCTGGTTGGCATGTTACAGACTGGGTGGAAGAGACAACCTGGTTGGCATGTTACAGGCTGGGTGGAAGAGACAACCTGGTTGGCATGTTACAGGCTGGGTGGAAGAGACAACCTGGTTGGCATGTTACAGGCTGGGTGGAAGAGACAACCTGGTTGGCATGTTAGAGGCTGGGTGGAAGAGACAACCTGGTTGGCATGTTAGAGGCTGGGTGGAAGAGACAACCTGGTTGGCATGTTACAGGCTGGGTGGAAGAGACAACCTGGTTGGCATGTTACAGGCTGGGTGGAAGAGACAACCTGGTTGGCATGTTAGAGGCTGGGTGGAAGAGACAACCTGGTTGGCATGTTAGAGGCTGGGTGGAAGAGACAACCTGGTTGGCATGTTAGAGGCTGGGTGGAAGAGACAACCTGGTTGGCATGTTACAGGCTGGGTGGAAGAGACAACCTGGTTGGCATGTTACAGGCTGGGTGGAAGAGACAACCTGGTTGGCATGTTACAGGCTGGGTGGAAGAGACAACCTGGTTGGCATGTTAGAGGCTGGGTGGAAGAGACAACCTGGTTGGCATGTTAGAGGCTGGGTGGAAGAGACAACCTGGTTGGCATGTTAGAGGCTGGGTGAAGAGACAACCTGGTTGGCATGTTAGAGGCTGGTGGGAAGAGACAACCTGGTTGGCATGTTACAGTCTGGGGTGGAAGAGACAACCTGGTTGGCATGTTAGAGGCTGGGTGGAAGAGACAACCTGGTTGGCAGTTAGAGGCTGGGTGAAGAGACAACCTGGTTGGCATGTTACAGGCTGGGTGGAAGAGACAGCCTGGTTGGCATGTTACAGGCTGGGTGGAAGAGACAACCTGGTTGGCATGTTAGGCCTACAGGCTGGGTGGAAGAGACAACCTGGTTGGCATGTTAGAGGACTGGTGGAAGAGACAACCTGGTTGGCATGTTAGCAGGCTGGGTGGAAGAGACAACCTGGTTGGCATGTTAGAGGCTGGGTGGAAGAGACAACCTGGTTGGCATGTTAGAGGCTGGGTGGAAGAGACAACCTGGTTGGCATGTTAGAGGCTGGGTGGAAGAGACAACCTGGTTGGCATGTTAAGAGGCTGGGTGGAAGAGACAACCTGGTTGGCATGTTAGAGGCTGGGTGGAAGAGACAACCTGGTTGGCATGTTACGAGGCTGGGTGGAAGAGACAACCTGGTTGGCATGTTACAGGCTGGGTGGAAGAGACAACCTGGTTGGCATGTTACAGGCTGGGTGGAAGAGACAACCTGGTTGGCATGTTACAGGCTGGGTGGAAGAGACAACCTGGTTGGCATGTTAGAGGCTGGGTGGAAGAGACAACCTGGTTGGCATGTTACAGGCTGGGTGGAAGAGACAACCTGGTTGGCATGTTACGAGGCTGGGTGGAAGAGACAACCTGGTTGGCATGTTAGAGGCTGGGTGGAAGAGACAACCTGGATTGGCATGTTAGAGGCTGGGTGGAAGAGACAACCTGGTTGGCATGTTACAGGCTGGGTGGAAGAGACAGCCTGGTTGGCATGTTACAGGCTGGGTGGAAGAAGAGACAACCTGGTTGGCATGTTAGCTACAGGCTGGGTGGAAGAGACAACCTGGTTGGCATGTTAGCAGGCTGGGTGGAAGAGACAACCTGGTTGGCATGTTACAGGCTGGAGTGGAAGAGACAACCTGGTTGGCATGTTACGAGGCTGGGTGGAAGAGACAGCCTGGTTGGCATGTTACAGTCTGGGTGGAAGAGACAACCTGGTTGGCATGTTAGGCCTACAGGCTGGGTGGAAGAGACAACCTGGTTGGCATGTTAGAGGCTGGATGGAAGAGACAACCTGGTTGGCATGTTAGAGGCTGGGTGGAAGAGACAACCTGGTTGGCATGTTAGAGGCTGGGTGGAAGAGACAACCTGGTTGGCATGTTAGAGGCTGGGTGGAAGAGACAACCTTAGAGGCAATGTTAGAGGCTGGGTGCAACCCACGGCCATGTCACTCCACTGTCACTGGAAACTGAACTTCTTGTTTCTAAACTGGACTTGGGGGTATGGCAGCCAGGTCAGTTTAATTGTGTATTGAGTGTTTCAGTGGTTTATGATAAACCGTGACCAAGCAACCAGGTCTCTGAAAGGCTGAACACTGTGTTCAACATGTAATTAATACCTCAGGCCGCTGCAGCTGTGGTGGCAACCTATCAGCCACAGACAGTGTTTCCACTCCACTAGCCACATGGCTACATACACATCTTCTTGGGGAGGACACAAGAATGACTGTCACTCCACACAGGTTTTCTCACTGTTCATGCTGGAGACACAGCCACAAGCACAAGTCATTCGACAGCAGAGAGATGTCAGGCTTAGAGATTTCATACCCCAACACAAACATGACACAAGTACACACAAACACACGTCAATAGAGCAGCCCTCTGGCAATAACAGAAACGATGTAGAAAATAAATCAGGTGTTTCAGAAGGTGCAAATTTTCTGTGACAAAAGACAAGCTGTTCCCACAACCAGTGCCAATTGGTCTATACACAGATCTTTACACTAATGTTGTTTTCTAGACAGTAGACAACAGATTTTTGGTTTAATGTTGTTTTCTAGACCAGTGGTTCTCAACCTTTTTTGGCCCATGCACCACTTCACCATATGTTCAGAATGTCATTACGTAAAAAATGGAAGCTAAATTTAATAACACATACTAGAATAAGTCTAGATGTCTACATAAAATGTGATTTTCAGGTCTACTTACATTATAAAACAAATTTCAGAAGAGCGAGAAGTACAGAATTGTAAAGTGTGGAGGAAAAAACAATATCACGTAATCGGAAATTCCCCACCGGTTGAGAACCACTGTTCTAGACAGTAGACAGCACAGATCTTTGGTTTAATGTTGTTTTCTAGACAGTAGACAGTACAGATCTTTGGTTTAATGTTGTTTTCTAGACAGTAGACAGCGCAGATCTTTGGTCTAAAATTGTTTTCTAGATAGTAGAAAGCACATATCTGTGGTCTAATGTTGTTTTCTAGACAGCAGAAAGCACAAATCTTTGGTCTAATGTTGTTTTCTAGACAGGAGACAGCACAGTCCTTTGGTATAATGTTGAAAGAGAAGCATTACTGTAACTATAACTGGAAGCGAAGCATTACTGTAACTATAACTGAAAGAGAAGCATTACTGTAACTATAACTGGAAGAGAAGCATTGCTGCAACTATAACTGGAAGAGAAGCGTTACTGTAACTATATAACTGGTATAGAAGGCATTACTGTAACTCTATAACGTGAAAAGAAGGCACTAATGTAATTTTGTAAATGAATGTGGCATTGTAAAACCTGGCAGTGATAGCAAGAGTTAATTAAAATTGGCACCAATCAATATGAAAGGAAATAAATCAGTGATTAAGTGCTGAAGGGTTACATTGTGCTGGAAGTGATTAAGTGCTGAAGGGTTACATTGTGATGGAAGTGATTAAGTGCTGAAAGATTACACTGTGCTGGAAGTGGTTAAGTGCTGAAGGGTTACATTGTGATGGAAGAAAGAAGCATGCAAATATAAACATGGAAGCAAGCTGTAGCCAGGTGGTCAGAAGCTAGGCAAGCAATGGCTGGATTAGTACATCACAAGGCTCCACAGGCAAAGACAGGCTAAGCATACTTACCCGCACTTTTGTCTTGGAAATAGGCCAGCAGGCAGCGCAGGACGGCCTGGTGGCAGATGACCATGACATTCTCTTGTCGCTCCAGTTCCTGTGATCAATGATTGATCAATGATTGTCTGGCACAGATGACTCAAAATGAACTACCTACAGCTGACAGAATCAACACTCCATCTACCAGACTCAACCACAGGCTTTCATTTACTGATGTGTTTCAGTCTGTACTTCTAGCTGTGCTGTGTCCAATGATAAATATGTTGCTTTTTTGTGTATCTGAACAACTGTTTGAGTTACTGCTTATTTGTAGATTTTTAGTTTTGGTCTGGCTTCTCAAGGATCACTAACAGAATAAAACACAGCTCCTGTGTGCTCCCATAAATCACACCACCATAAGTGCTCCCACACATCACAACAGAAACATCTCAGTGTGGTAACTGCTATATTGGGTGAAGAAACAATCTCCAGGAGTAAAGATCTACTCCCATCTGTTCTCACATAATCAAGAGGTGACCATAGTTAGGGGAGTAGGATCATCTGCACACTAGATGGCTGGATGTCAAACTGATCTACAAATGTGAATATTCATTTGAGACATGCCTATATAGTCAGGCAGTTAAATCGGCAGTGAAGCTTCACTGTTGTGTCTGATTTTCTGAAGTCATCAGTGTTATGTATTTTCAACCAGAGAGAATCTGTTTGTGAACTGTAGTTGTATCAGAACTGTGACTGCGCTGTCAACATTCTATGCATGACGCCAAATCTATTTGTTGTCAGATCTCTCTCTCTCTCTCTCTCACACACACACACGCACACACATCATAATTCACCAAGCTTCTACAAAAACTACTCCAACTATGAACACACACAGTGCAATGAAATCACAATGACTTATAAAGGAATCTCAACTTACTACAGTGTAATGAAACCACAATCTCTTAAAGGCATCTCAAATTGCATATTACTACAGCGCAATGAAATCACAATGACTTATAAAAGCATCTCAAATCTAATCATACTAAAATGCAATGAAATAAGAATGACTTATAGAAGCAATGCAAGACAAAGTTTTATCACAAATATGTTTCAGACACATAAGTTTGGTGACCAAAGAACACAAAGATTCTTTGGCCAGTAAAACTTTGATCACCGTTGCTTTCTCACAGAAATCTCTTGGTCTAGTTGGACAGAAAAATCCCACTAGTGAAATAATCTGATCAATATAAATGTGGAAAGAGAACACAAGCATTATGAAGTTGTTATCTGTCATGATACTGAGTGTGAATAGATGTAAGAAACACGAGGCACTCACCAGAATGACCGGCTCCAGGCGTGCCACCAAGTCCTGGTATGACTGCACAAAACAAAACAAATGAGAATAGTCAAGTGTATACCAGCGGGTCACAGCTCAGACACAACAACAGGGCTTCATTAGTGTGCACAACCATGACATGGTCACAGCTGTGAGGGGTCTCGCCTGAGGTCATGCTTGAGTTAAATGAGTCTTTAGCTTCAATTTGTACCAACCAGTTACAATCTCCCTTCTCTGAACATCACCACCCAAAAATTGCCTGCAACCACTTGTCACATCTTCATGTCACAATCAATCTTTTATGTCACAATCAATAGCTGTACAGGTCACAACAGACAAATGAGTCTACAACACGACATGCCATGTCCCAACACAGGCTGTTCAATCAATACATCAATCAAGTGCCATCTCCACAATGAAGGTTGGCTCCAATGGAACTCCAAACCATCTGTCATTGGCCCTGGTTCTACACTCTGACAGCTGTTCTTCCATCGCTAGACGGAACTGTCGTCTACAACTCTGCAACATGATCTACATATCTGCCCGGTTCCATCTCCCATTGGTAGATGGTAATTAGAATAGTATAACTGTTATTGACACATAACAATGCATACATAAATAGAGATATAAACATGGATATATACTGGCTGAATGGGTCTGCTGTGTTGGGAGTAACCAACTCATTTATCTATGTTATCATTGCTCAGACCAGGATTTACTATGTAATGTTGAACCAGTGATAAAACTGTTTAGAACAGAATTTACTATGTAATGTTGAACCAGTGATAAAACTGTTTTAGAACATAATTTACTATGTAGTTTTGAACCAATAAAAATATAAATCTAAGAATATAATATAATAGGTAATGTTACACCAATGATGATATTTTTGAAGACATAATAAATTTAGTAATGTTGAACTAATGTTACACCAATTATGATATTTCTTAAGACATAATTTATTGAGTAATGTTGAATCAATGTTATGCCAATGATGATATTTCTGAAGACACAATTGATCTAGTAAGGTTGAACCAGTGCTAATAAGCTGCGTGACAACAGAAGCGACAACAAAAAGGGCAACATCAAAAAGGGACAACACATAAGGATGTGAAGACAGCAGCACAGGCATGAATGCAACATCCACAGAGACAAATAACAAAAACAGCTGTTGTTCACATTCATCATCATCATGTGCCATGCAGATAAACGTGGGTGGTCATGTTTCACCATATCACTCCATTACCAGAGTTGTGTTCTTGTCTCGACCATACCATGAGGCCAAATCTTTGAGATATTTACTTCTGTCTTCCCCTTCTTCTTATCCTCTCAGTGTCAGAGTGTACAATCTTGCCAGTTGTCACCAAGTTCTCTAGTTTATTTCTTCTCATAACGTGTTCACAAAACAAGTGAATGAAATCTCAGTCACTTACAACAATAACAGCAATGATTTGAGTTACAGTAAGCACCACAAATAAAGCAAGATGAGTGCAGTAACGCAATAAATCAGTGAACAATAATAGCATAGATTTACCAAAAATAATCACAGACAACAAAGATAGAGCTGATATGTCCAGCCGTGGATGATTCCTTCAGGGACAGGCCTGGCTGCTCCAGTGTGGGGAGGTGGGGTAAACAGGCCTGGCTGCTCAAGTGTGGGGAGGTGGGGTAAACGGAGCAAATCAGACACCAGCAAGCAGCTGTGGTAGAGCTGGCACACGTGCTGGCCTGGGGAAGGGGGGGGGGGGGTTGTTTGAACCCCCATCAAGGACAGGACTGACACCAGGTTCCAGGTGGACCCAGCCTAACATGGGTGCCAGGAATTTCTCTGGGAAGTCCAGGTTGCCAGATTTACATTGATGACATGATACACTGAGTGCCGATTGGTTTATACACCAGACATAGTTAGCACCATAAGCCTTAAGATGGATGAAGCTGTGGACAGGAGATGTAGAGTTTCCTTGGGCACTAGCAAGAACAATGCTTGTATTGATTTATGTCCGGTTTCCATTGGCTGTTTGATTCACAAGCCCACTGTGTGCAGTTGTTTCCCTGTGTTTTGTTTGATTCACAAGCCCACTGTGTGCAGTTGTTTCCCTGTGTTTTTGTTTGATTCACAAGCCCACTGTGTGCAGTTGTTGCCCTGTGTTTGTACTGCTGCAATCACAGTGCTGATCACTTGCCTACATTCTGAGTGTTGTCATCAGCTTCCCGCTGGAGGTGTGCATGGTGTGGGTATTGTTTGTCTACCATCATTGTGAGCCATTGCTGTGACTGTCCTGCAGCATCTGCAGTTGCTGGCAGGACACATCCCAGTGGAGACCATGTGCGACCATTCTGTGGCTAGTCAAACTTGAGTTGGGGTTCAGGGGTGTGCACGGGAGGTGCTGACCAGTGGGGCATCTAATACTAACACATCACATCTCTACATGCCTCAAGTGATGGATGCGACTCTTGTTTTCTCTCTACACACAACAGTCAGACACACATAGCTACACAGACTATTAGCTCTAGTGGCTACCAAGTAGATAGAGCCCTGCTGACATATCACTACTGTCGACTAGGTTCAGTGTAAAGCTAAGAGGAGAATAGGCGACAAAGAATGGAGCTGTTTGCCTCATCCCATAAAGATGCCACCCTGTGTATGTCAAATGCTAATAATTTCAAACCTGTGATAATACGTGATGTGAGGTCAGCTTTACTGAAATTACAAATCCGGCTTGGGGCTGAACAAGTCACTGAAAACACCTTAGTAGCCTGCATGAAGAAATGTGGGAGTGGCTTTGACAACTGGGAGAGCATTGCTGCAGGTCGCTCTGCCTAGAGTAGCCTGCTCTCTGCTGGTGTGGCTGTGTGTTAGCAGTTGTACATCAAGGAGACCACACAGAGGGGTGTAGTGTGCAACCACACAGAGGGGTGTAGTGTGCAACCACACAGAGGGGTGTAGTGTGCAACCAACAGTTGTTATATTCACATGATGGACACGTAGTGCTCCTGTCCTCACTGTAAACATGATATTCACATGATGGACACGCAGTGCTCCTCTGTCCTCACTGTAACCGTTATATTCACATGAAGGACACGCAGTTCTCCTCTATCCTCACTGTAACCGTTATATTCACATGAAGGACACGCAGTTCTCCTCTGTCCTCACTGTAACCGTTATATTCACATGAAGGACACGCAGTTCTTCTCAGTCCTCACTGTAACCGTTATATTCACATGAAGGACACGCAGTTCTCCTCAATCCTCACTGTAACTGTTATATTCACATGAAGGACACACAGTTCTCCTCAGTCCTCACTGTAACCATTATATTCACATGAAGGACACACAATTCTCCTCAATCCTCACTGTAACCGTTATATTCACATGAAGGACACACAGTTCTCCTCAGTCCTCACTGTAGCAGTTATATTCACATGAAGGACACGCAGTTCTCCTCAATCCTCACTGTAACCGTTATATTCACATGAAGGACATGCAGTTCTCCTCGATCCTCACTGTAACCGTTATATTCACATGAAGGACACGCAGTTCTCCTCAATCCTCACTGTAACCGTTATATTCACACGAAGGACATGCAGTTCTCCTCAGTCCTCACTGTAGCAGTTATATTCACATGAAGGACACGCAGTTCTCCTCAGTCCTAAATGTAGCCGTTATATTCACATGAAGGACATGCAGTGCTCCTGTCCTCACTGTAGCAGACATTCCTGGTCAGGGAATATGATGTGTACAACATGAACCATGACAGAATGGATTGGAAACTGCATTCATTGTACACATCATGCTGTCGTAATATTATAGTTCTAATAGTATAGGTTTTTATTTGCTGATGAAGGCTTTATTGCTGCAATGACTACTTGGTTATGTGTGACTTTGCTCCTGTAAAACAGGCATTTCCAACTGCAGCAACCCCTAGTTTTGTCAGCCTAGTGTGACAACAGTCTGGTGGACTTTGTGGCTACAAGAAGAAACAAGGCACCTCTCGTGTTGTCAGCCAGTTTGACTACAGTCTGGTGGACTTTGTGGCTACAAGAAGAGACAAGGCACTCCATCGTTTTGTCAGCCATTTGACTAGTCTGGTGGACTTTGTGGCTACAAGAAGAAACAAGACACCCCCTCGTATTCTCAGCCCAGTTTGACTACAGTCTGGTGGACTTTGTGGCTAAAGAGACAAGGTACTCCATCGTTTTGTCAGCCCAGTTTGACTGCGGTCTGGTGGACTTTTTGGCTACAAGAAGAAACAAGGCACCCCCTCATGTTATCAGCCATTTTGACTACAGTCTGGTGGACTTTGTGGCTACAAGAAGAAACAAGGCACCCCCTCATGTTATCAGCCAGTTTGACTAGTCTGGTGGACTTTGTGGCTACAAGAAGAGACAAAGCACCCTATTGTGTTGTCAGCCTAGTTTGACTAGTCTGGTGGACTTTGTGGCTACAAGAAGAGCAAAGGCACCCCCTCATGTTATCAGCCAGTTTGACTAGTCTGGTGGACTTTGTGGCTACAAGAAGAGACAAGGCACCCTCTGTGTTGTCAGCCTAGTTTGACTAGTCTGGTGGACTTTGTGGCTACAAGAAGAGAAAAGGCACCCCATCATGTTGTCAGCCCAGTTTGACTACAGCCTGGTGGACTTTGTGACTACAAGAAGAGACAAGGCACCCTCTTATGTTGTCAGCCTAGTTTGACTACAGTCTGGTGGACTTTGTGGCTACAAGAAGAGACAAGGCACCCTATTGTGTTGTCAGCCTAGTTTGACTACAGTCTGGTGGACTTTGTGGCTACAAGAGACAAGGCAGCCTCTTGTGATGTCTGCCTAGTTCTACAGTCTGGTGGACTTTGTGGCTACAAGAAGAGACAAGGCACCCTCTTATGTTGTCAGCCAGTTTGACTAGTCTGGTGGACTTTGTGGCTACAAGAAGAGACAAGGCACCCTCTGTGTTGTCAGCCTATTTTGACTAGTCTGGTGGACTTTGTGGCTACAAGAAGAGAAAAGGCACCCCATCATGTTGTCAGCCCAGTTTGACTACAGTCTGGTGGACTTTGTGACTACAAGAAGAGACAAGGCACCCTCTTCTGTTGTCAGCCTAGTTTGACTACAGTCTGGTGGACTTTGTGGCTACAAGAAGAGACAAGGCACCCTATTGTGTTGTCAGCCTAGTTTGACTACAGTCTGGTGGACTTTGTGGCTACAAGAGACAAGGCAGCCTCTTGTGATGTCTGCCTAGTTCTACAGTCTGGTGGTCTTTGTGGCTACAAGAAGAGACAAGGCACCCTCTTATGTTGTCAGCCTACTTTGACTACAGTCAGGTGGACTTTGTGGCTACAAGAAGGGACAAGGCATCCTTTGTGTTGTCAGCCTAGTTTGACTGCAGTCTGGTGGACTTTGTGGCTACAAGAAGAGAAAAGGCACCCCATCATGTTGTCAGCCCAGTTTGACTAGTCTGGTGGACTTTGTGGCTACAAGAAGAGACAAGGCACCCTCTTATGTTGTCAGCCTAGTTTGACTACAGTCTGGTGGACTTTGTGGCTACAAGAAGAGACAAGGCACCCTCTGTGTTGTCAGCCTAGTTTGACTAGTCTGGTGGACTTTGTGGCTACAAGAAGAGAAAAGGCACCCCATCATGTTGTCAGCCCAGTTTGACTACAGTCTGGTGGACTTTGTGGCTACAAGAAGAGACAAGGCACCCTCTTATGTTGTCAGCCTAGTTTGACTACAGTCTGGTGGACTTTGTGGCTACAAGAAGAGACAAGGAAGCCCCAGAAGCACAGGTCAAACAAGAGCAGAGATCAAATACCTCCCCACTAGGGTATCTGTAGTGGTACTTGTCCTGGTCGCGGTCAGCAAAGTCCTGGGGAAACTGATCCTGGATCTCCTCGTAGGTCATCCCTTCACAGATCCCCTGAAAGGCACAGCCGACATCAACAATGGCAGACAAGCAAATGGACACACAAGCATGCACAAATCAATACTGCACTGTGAAACAAATCAATACGCCAGAATGTGTCAAATCCTTCATTTACAATAAACATCACGGGTGCTGTAAATGTTGACCCAATTAAGTGCAACTGAACCGAAACAAAGTTGGAAGAGATATTCAAGAGGGTCAAGTAGATGCAGTGACCTATTTTATTATAATCAATGCAGATTGTGATCAATCAACACAGTTGACAGCAAGTGATCCTCAAGACCTGCGTGATAATATCACATGCAGTGAACGTGATCACAAGCTGTAGCAAGGTGACTCAATGGAATGTGAATGGGTGTTAGTGGAAGTCAGAGACTACAGAGGAAGACAAGGAGGAGGCACAGGAGGCACAGGGGTGAAAGAGGGCCGGGATGGGAAGACTAGAAATATGGAAGAGGGGCGGGGGATGGGGAGAATGAATGAACAAAGGAACTTTATTTTCACAGGGTGAAATATTGGGCCCACAGGCCTGTGCACTGGTTGAAAAACAAAAAGCAGTTTTGCAGCTATGATGATCAAACACAGGACCATGTGTTGCTGGGTGAGTACTAACCACTAGACCAGCACAATTTCTATGACCACATCCCCTGATTGATATCTGAGTGAACGGTGCTGTGTACCCTGCTGCCTCATTCATACTTCATTCAGTAGCTCAGATGTGCAACATCTACCTCCACCTCAAGCAGACTTATTCGCAGTAGGATCTTCTGCCCCTTCTACCATAAATATTTCCAGTTGTCACAATGTTTTCTAATGCCTCGCTTTCCATGATATGTCCAGAGAAAACAGTTTACATTGATGCATATAATGTTCTACTTTCATTGGCTCTTCCAGAGAGAACCCCCATCTCCGTTGCCTCGAAGCTAATCTTTGGTGACCCTGTACTTCCAAACACACATGAGGCATTCTCAATATTTAATCATTACTATTATTATCAGAGTGTGGGAAAGTTGGTGGGAGTGGAGGTGTGATTGTAGAATATACACGTAGGTTACATACCACAGGGCATAGTTGTAGAATATATATAGGTTTGATATTACAGGGTATAGTTGTAGAATATATGTTTGATATTACAGGATATAGTAATACAACATATATGTAGGTTGATACTACAGGGTATAGTTGTAGAATGTGTGTGAGTGCGCGTGTGTGTGTGCGCGTGCGTGCATGTGTGTGTGTGTAGGGCAGTCTGGAAATGGTGTTCCAAATTGCAAAACTAACTAAGGACGTTGACCGATATATTGTTAGAAATTGAAAGTTAAGAGACATCGACCTCAGGAGATAATTTTAAATGAACAGTTGAGGACGTTGGCCTAAATACCGGGATTTCCCAAGCAAAGGAGGCAAAAATTAACATAGGTTTTATCTTGAACTGTCCAGAAACAAAAGGTAGACACTGGACATTGTAGATCTATAGGGACAAGTACGCCCACTGACCTAAAACAGATACAGCAGGAAGATGGGACTTAAAATTAGAACTTAACGGGGTGAAGGAACTTAGAATAAAGAGATGATTGGAGGATCTCAATGAGGCACGGGGAAGGTAAGGCAACCACGTGACTACAGGACCTAAAGCGGCACAAAAATTGTTAGGATATATGCACGTAATCCAGGCAGTCCAGAGAGTTGAGCAGTGGAACTCCAGGAGCGGTGGGTGTCTAAACCCTCAGGCCGTAAGGAATGAGAAGCGGGACTCCAGAGATGGTGGGTGTTCAAACCCTCATGCCGTAGAGTACCCAAGGAGATGAGAGGTGTGACTTCAAAGGCGACCAGTGCACATACCTAAAGGTCATCTGGAGCAAGCACAGGGAGAAGAGGCATGACCAGCGAGTCTGTGAATGAAATCGATCGATGCAGATACGCCAAAGGGAAGACGAAATAAAGATTTGTAGAGTCACAAAGTGGTGGGAAAAGGCTGCCTATGTTGGAAAACTACTTGCTACAGCTACAATGAGATCGCTGGCAAATTGCAATCGATGGCTAAGTCGAACAGGAATAAAGTTATCAGAAAAGGAAACATGTTTGGTGGGAGCACCCAGAAGACCAGAGTCATACAGGACTGAAAGTGTCTAGTGAACCCCAGACGAGCGATCAACTGTCGTGAATGATCAACTGTTGACGAACAAGTTGTATGGAGTCATTCCGACGACCTAGGTAAACTAGTGCTACTTGAACAAGTGACAGTCAGGTGTATTTCTGCATTAATGATGCCCGTGTGATTGTCTTTGTTTGAGTGTATTTCTTTAATACTGATACTGGTTCGAATGTATTCTTCCAGTACTGATATTGGTTGGATTTCATTATTTGATTTTATTTCCTTCAATGCTAATATTAGTTTGACTTCATTTATCTGATCATATTTCTTTGAGTGCATTTGTAATTTCTTTGGGGAGTAAATAAACTTGATTTAGTGTTGGCTTATACTTGATTGATTGTGCTTGCGTTCTGTAGAAAAGTGTGTTGTGTCTGTGGCCTGTATATCTGTGAACTCAGACTCGTAGCATAAGATAAACCATAGGGTTTCTACATAATTAGTAGTAGTCCCTACACCGGAAAGAACCAACCTTTATAATCTCTTTAATCTTCTTTCTCTCCCTCTTCGTCTCCCTCTTTCTCATCTTCGTGCTCTCTCTCTCACACACACACACACACACACACACACACACGTTTAATACTAAAGGGAATAGTTGTAGAATATATATGTAGGTTAGATAAAACAGGGTATAGATGTAGAATATACATGTAGGTTAGATAAAACAAGGTATAGTTGTAGAATATATATGTAGGTTAGATAAAACAGGGTATAGATGTAGAATATATATGTAGGTTAGATAAAACAGGATATAGATGTAGAATATATATGTAGGTTAGATAAAACAGGGTATAGATGTAGAATATATATGTAGGTTAGATAAAACAGGATATAGATGTAGAATATATATGTAGGTTAGATAAAACAGGATATAGATGTAGAATATATATGTAGGTTAGATAAAACAGGGTATAGTTGTAGAATATACATGTAGGTTATATAAAACAGGGTATAGATGTAGAATATATATGTAGGTTAGATAAAACAGGATATAGATGTAGAATATATATGTAGGTTAGATAAAACAGGGTATAGTTGTGGAATATATATGTAGGTTAGATAAAACAGGGTATAGATGTAGAATATACATGTAGGTTAGATAAAACAAGGTATAGTTGTAGAATATATATGTAGGTTAGATAAAACAGGGTATAGATGTAGAATATATATGTAGGTTAGATAAAACAGGGTATAGATGTAGAATATATATGTAGGTTAGATAAAACAGGGTATAGATGTAGAATATATATGTAGGTTAGATAAAACAGGGTATAGATGTAGAATATATATGTAGGTTAGATAAAACAGGGTATAGATGTAGAATATACATGTAGGTTAGATAAAACAAGGTATAGTTGTAGAATATATATGTAGGTTAGATAAAACAGGGTATAGATGTAGAATATACATGTAGGTTAGATACCACAGTGCATACATTGACCAGTGTAAATTAAATTTACTAAACTAAGTTGAAATAAATCTGAATTAAAACACTGGACAAAGAATTTTAAAAAATGCTTCATGGGTATGTAATGTAATACAACACGTAAATGTCCATGCTGTAGTGTATATTCTATAAGACATATCCAGCCTGTAGTGTATATTCTATAAAACATGTCCAGCCTGTAGTGTATATTCTATAAAACATGTACAGGCTGTAGTGTATATTCTATAAGACATATCCAGGCTGTAGTGTATATTCTATAAAACATGTCCAGCCTGTAGTGTATATTCTATAAAACATGTCCAGGATGTAGTGTATATTCTATAAACCGTGTCCAGGATGTAGTGTATATTCTATAAAACATGTCCAGCCTGTAGTGTATATTCTATATAACATGTCCAGGATGTAGTGTATATTCTATGAGACATGTACAGGTTGTAGTGTATATTCTATGAGAACATGTCCAGGCTGTAGTGTATATTCTATGAGACATGTACAGGCTGTAGTGTATATTCTATCAAACATGTCCAGCCTGTAGTGTATATTCTATGAGACATGTACAGGCTGTAGTGTATATTCTATGAGACATGTACAGGCTTAGTGTATATTCTATGAGACATGTACAGGCTGTAGTGTATATTCTATGAGACATGTACAGGCTGTAGTGTATATTCTATCAAACATGTCCAGCCTGTAGTGTATATTCTATGAGACATGTCCAGGCTGTAGTGTATATTCTATGAGACATGTACAGGCTGTAATGTATATTCTATGAGACATGTACAGGCTGTAGTGTATATTCTATGAGGCATGTACAGGCTGTAGTGTATATTCTATGAGACATGTACAGGCTGTAGTGTATATTCTATGAGGCATGTACAGGTTGTAGTGTATATTCTATAAAACATGTCAAGGCTGTAGTGTATATTCTATGAGGCATGTCCAGGTTGTAGTGTATATTCTATAAAACATATCAAGGCTGTAGTGTATATTCTATTAGACATGTCCAGGCTGTAGTGTATATTCTATAAAACATGTACAGGCTGTAGTGTATATTCTATAAAACATGTCCAGGCTGTAGTGTATATTCTATAAAACATGTCCAGGCTGTAGTTTATATTCTATAAGACATATCCAGGCTGTTATGTATATTCTATTAGACATGTCCAGGCTGTAGTGTATATTCTATGAGACATGTCCAGGCTGTAGTGTATATTCTATAAAACATGTTCAGGCTGGAGTGTATATTCTATAAAACATGTCCAGGCTGTAGTGTATATTCTATGAGACATGTCCAGGCTGCAGTGTATATTCTATTAGACATGTCCAGGCTGCAGTGTATATTCTATGAGACAAGTCCAGGCTGTAGTGTATATTCTATAAAACATGTTCAGGCTGTAGTGTATATTCTATAAACATATCCAGGCTGTAGTGTATATTCTATAAAACATGTCCAGGCTGTAGTGTATATTCTATAAGACATATCCAGGCTGTAGTGTATATTATATAAAATATGTACAGGCTGTAGTGTATATTCTATAAAACATGTCCAGGCTGTAGTGTATATTCTATAAGACATATCCAGGCTGTAGTGTATATTCTATAAAACATGTCCAGGCTGTAGTGTATATTCTATAAGACATATCCAGGCTGTAGTGTATATTATATAAAATACTAGCTGACCCGGCCCGGCTTCGCCCAGGCCCTGGAGGGGATCTATCTATCTATCAGTCAGTCTGTCTGCTTGTTTGTCTGTCTGGCTGGCTGACCCGGCCCGGCTTCACCCAGTCCCTGGTGGGGAGCATCTCATTTAATTCATATAAGTAGTCATATAAGCTCTCCCGTTCCCGACTATCTGTCTGTCTGTCTATCTGACCGGGCCCGGCTTCACCCAGTCCCTGGTGGGGAGCATCTAATTTAATTCATATACGTAGTCATATAAGCTCTCCCGTTCCCGACTATCTGTTTGTCTCTCTGTCCCGGCCCGGCTTCACCCAGTCCCTGGTGGGGAGCATCTAATTTAATTCATATACGTAGTCATATAAGCTCTCCAGTTCCCGACTGTCTGTATGTCTGTCTGTCTGTCTGTCCCGGCCCGGCTTCACCCAGTCCCTGGTGGGGAGCATCTAATTTAATTCATATAAGTAGTCATATAAGCTCTCCCGTTCCCGACTGTCTGTCTGTCTATCTGTCTGACCGGCGTGGTTTCGCCCAGCTTTTGGCGCACAGTAACTTAAAAGAATGTCCTTCCACACACCATTCAATGAAAATTGTAGAAAAAGATGGGTTAAAATGTTATGCATAATGCATTATTTTTATGCCAACTGTAAAAATACCTTAAAGATTATATCATTATTTAATATAACTCATATGCCTAAAAATAACTATAGACAAAGAGTGTAACAATAGTGCAGGAAAGTCCAACAATATGACTATAAAGTATTTAGAAATGTTATTAAAAGTTATGCCCCTTGAAATAACTTTTCTAGAGTGAAGTGCCCCTGCTATATAGACATTATATAAATGAAAATGGAAAAGTAAATGTTATTAAATAAGTAGAAGATTTTACATTCAGAAATTATTATAGTCGGTTGCACAGGAATGAAAGGAAGACGTGTAGAAAATTTCATCTCAATCGGATGTACCGTTATCGAACGCATCCAAATCCACAAACCCACAAACAAACAAAGTTACAAACATACAGTCTCTTTTATAGATATAGATGTACAGGCTGTAGTGTATATTCTATAAAACATGTCCAGGCTGTAGTGTATATTCTATAAGACATATCCAGGCTGTAGTGTATTTTCTATAAAACATGTCCAGGCTGTAGTGTATATTCTATGAGACATGTACAGGCTGTAGTGTATATTCTATCAAACATGTCCAGCCTGTAGTGTATATTCTATGAGACATGTACAGGCTGTAATGTATATTCTATGAGACATGTACAGGCTGTAGTGTATATTCTATGAGGCATGTACAGGCTGTAGTGTATATTCTATGAGACATGTACAGGCTGTAGTGTATATTCTATGAGACATGTACAGGCTGTAGTGTATATTCTATAAAACATGTACAGGCTGTAGTGTATATTCTATAAAACATGTCCAGGCTGTAGTGTATATTCTATGAGACATGTCCAGGCTGTAGTGTATATTCTATAAAACATGTACAGGCTGTAGTGTATATTCTATAAAACATGTCCAGGCTGTAGTTTATATTCTATAAAACATGTCCAGGCTGTAGTGTATATTCTATAAAACATGTTCAGGCTGTAGTGTATATTCTATAAAACATGTCCAGGCTGTAGTGTATATTCTATAAAACATGTCCAGGCTGTAGTGTATATTCTATAAGACATATCCAGGCTGTAGTGTATATTCTATAAAACATGTCCAGGATGTAGTGTATATTCTATGAGACATGTCCAGGCAGGCACACTATGAACGTAATACCCGACTGAGCTGGTAGTGTCATGTGCATGTTTGCACCTGGGTTCAGCACCTGGGTTCAACACCAGGGTTCAACACCTGGGTTCAACAGTGGGGCTGGTCGCTGGTCACACTGAGGGTAGTAAGACTGACCACCTATTTCTGCCTGCTCTCAAGCCATAAAATGTGATGACCCTCTCACATCAAACCCACAGCAGGAAATTGCTTCAGGGCAAATTAGACAATTAAAAAACAAGAACAGTAAAAATGCACAGAAGAAATAAAATTGCAATGAAAACAAAATGATCAAACTCAGGAAGCCAAATGCCTGCACCACACTGCAAACATGAGAACATGTTCCAAACAACATCAAGGAATATAAAATTCGAAAATTAGGTGAAAAGTAGCATTGATATAATCTGCTATAATAAAACATTTGTAAACAAAAGGCAACGTGGAGATGAACAGCAAAGTATTCTTGGTGAAACGGCATGAAAGCAAAGGAAAAAACATCAACACAACTGTTCACATACACACGGGCAAGATAAATGACACACGAATACATGGCAAACACACATAAGATGGTAGGGCAGGAGAAGGCATAGCACGAGGAGTGGAAGCATGCAGCCAGGCAGCTGGACACACAGATAGACATACAGCATCGATCTCATTGAGCGCCTTCCAGTGCTCCTTGGGGGCGTGGATGTGTCGAGCTGTCTGGATGGTGCGCTTGAGCTCGCTGGTCCATACCTTGAGGTTGGGATGTTCTCACTCTGGACAAACTTGGCTAGCTCGACGGCGTACTGGAGACGACAAGCACACAGGTCATCATCACCCCCACCATGCACACAGTCGTCAATTTATGTTGTGTACACGTACTGGAGACAAACAAGTACACATGTCATCATCACCACCACCATGCACATGTCTGTCATTTATGTTGTGTACACGTACTGAGACACAAGTACACAGGTCATCATCACCACCACCATGCACATAGTCTGTCATTTATGTTGTGTACACGTACTGGAGACACAAGTACACAGGTCATCATCATCACCATGCCATAGTCTGTCATTTATGTTGTGGTACACGTACTGGAGACACAAGTACACAGGTCATCATCACCACCACCTTGCCATAGTCTGTCATTTATGTTGTGTACATGTACTGGAGACACAAGTACACACTTCATCATCACCACAACCATGCACACAGTCTGTCATTTATGTTGTGTACACGTACTGGAGACACAAGTACACAGGTCATCATCACCACCACCATGCACATAGTCTGTCATTTATGTTGTGTACACGTACTGGAGACACAAGTACACAGGTCATCATCACCACCACCATGCACACAGTCTGTCATTTATGTTGTGTACATGTACAAGAGACACAAGTACACAGGTCATCATCACCACCGCCATGCACATGTCTGTCATTTATGTTGTGTACACGTACTGGAGACACAACATAAAAGATGTGTATAAGAGACAGCAAGCACACAGGTCATCATCATCACCACCATGCACATAGTCTGTCATTTATGTTGTGTACATGTACAAGAGACACAAGTACACAGGTCATCATCACCACCGCCATGCATAGTCTGTCATTTATGTTGTGTACATGTACTGGAGACACAAGTACACAGGTCATCATCATCACCACCATGCACAGTCTGTCATTTATGTTGTGTACATGTACTGGAGACACGAGTACACAGGTCATCATCACCACCACCATGCACACAATCTGTCATTTATGTTGTGTACATGTACTGGAGACACAAGTACACAGGTCATCATCATCACCACCATGCACAGTCTGTCATTTATGTTGTGTACACGTACTGGAGACACAAGTACACAGGTCATCATCATCACCACCACCATGCACATGTCTGTCATTTATGTTGTGTACACATACTGGAGACACAAGTACACAGGTCATCACCACCACCACCATGCACATAGTCTGTCATTTATGTTGTGTACACGTACTGGAGACACAAGTACACAGGTCATCATCACCACCGCCATGCACACAATCTGTCATTTATGTTGTGTACATGTACTGGAGACACGAGTACACAGGTCATCATCACCACCACCATGCACACAATCTGTCATTTATGTTGTGTACATGTACTGGAGACACAAGTACACAGGTCATCATCATCACCACCATGCACAGTCTGTCATTTATGTTGTGTACACGTACTGGAGACACAAGTACACAGGTCATCATCATCACCACCACCATGCACATGTCTGTCATTTATGTTGTGTACACGTACTGGAGACACAAGTACACAGGTCATCACCACCACCACCATGCACATAGTCTGTCATTTATGTTGTGTACACGTACTGGAGACACAAGTACACAGGTCATCATCACCACCGCCATGCACACAATCTGTCATTTATGTTGTGTACATGTACTGGAGACACAAGTACACACGTCATCATCACCACCAGCCATGCACACAGTCTGTCATTTATGTTGTGTACACGTACTGGAGACACAAGTACACAGGTCATCATCACCACCACCATGCATGCTGTCTGTCATTTATGTTGTGTACACATACTGGAGACACAAGCACACAGGTCATTCATCACCACCCGCCATGCACATGTCTGTCATTTATGTTGTGTACACGTACTGGAGACACAAGTACACATGTCATCATCACCACCACCATGCACATGTCTGTCATTTATGTTGTGTACACGTACTGGAGACACAAGTACACACGTCATCATCACCACCACCATGCACATGTCTGTCATTTATGTTGTGTACATGTACTGGAGACACGAGTACACAGGTCATCATCACCACCACCATGCACATGTCTGTCATTAATGTTGTGTACATGTACTGGAGACACAAGTACACAGGTCATCATCACCACCACCATGCACACAGTCTGTCATTTATGTTGTGTACATGTACTGGAGACACAAGTACACATGTCATCATCACCACCGCCATGCACATGTCTGTCATTTATGTTGTGTACATGTACTGGAGACACAAGTACACAGGTCATCATCACCACCGCCATGCACATGTCTGTCATTTATGTTGTGTACATGTACTGGAGACACAAGTACACAGGTCATCATCACCACCACCATGCATGCTGTCTGTCATTTATGTTGTGTACACATACTGGAGACACAAGTACACAGGTCATCATCACCACCGCCATGCACATGTCTGTCATTTATGTTGTGTACATGTACTGGAGACACAAGCACACATGTCATCATCACCACCACCATGCATGCTGTCTGTCATTTATGTTGTGTACACATACTGGAGACACAAGTACACAGGTCATCATCACCACCGCCATGCACATGTCTGTCATTTATGTTGTGTACATGTACTGGAGACACAAGCACACATGTCATCATCACCACCACCATGCACACAGTCTGTCATTTATGTTGTGTACACGTACTGGAGACACAAGCACACATGTCATCATCACCACCACCATGCACATGTCTGTCATTTATGTTGTGTACATGTACTGGAGACACAAGCACACATGTCATCATCACCACCACCATGCACACAGTCTGTCATTTATGTTGTGTAATGTACTGGAGACACAAGTACACAGGTCATCATCACCACTGCCATGCATGCTGTCTGTCATTTATGTTGTGTACACATACTGGAGACACAAGTACACAGGTCATCATCACCACCGCCATGCACATGTCTGTCATTTATGTTGTGTACATGTACTGGAGACACAAGCACACATGTCATCATCACCACCACCATGCACACAGTCTTTCATTTATGTTGTGTACATGTACTGGAGACACAAGTACACAGGTCATCATCACCACTGCCATGCACACAGTCTGTCATTTATGTTGTGTACATGTACTGGAGACACAAGCACACATGTCATCATCACCACCGCCATGCACATTTCTGTCATTTATGTTGTGTACACGTACTGGAGACACAAGTACACAGGTCATCATCACCACCGCCATGCACACAATCTGTCATTTATGTTGTGTACATGTACTGGAGACACAAGTACACACGTCATCATCACCACCGCCATGCACACAGTCTGTCATTTATGTTGTGTACACGTACTGGAGACACAAGTACACAGGTCATCATCACCACCACCATGCATGCTGTCTGTCATTTATGTTGTGTACACATACTGGAGACACAAGCACACAGGTCATCATCACCACCGCCATGCACATGTCTGTCATTTATGTTGTGTACACGTACTGGAGACACAAGTACACATGTCATCATCACCACCACCATGCACATGTCTGTCATTTATGTTGTGTACACGTACTGGAGACACAAGTACACACGTCATCATCACCACCACCATGCACATGTCTGTCATTTATGTTGTGTACATGTACTGGAGACACGAGTACACAGGTCATCATCACCACCACCATGCACATGTCTGTCATTTATGTTGTGTACATGTACTGGAGACACAAGTACACAGGTCATCATCACCACCACCATGCACACAGTCTGTCATTTATGTTGTGTACATGTACTGGAGACACAAGTACACATGTCATCATCACCACCCGCCATGCACATGTCTGTCATTTATGTTGTGTACATGTACTGGAGAACACAAGTACACAGGTCATCATCACCACCGCCATGCACATGTCTGTCATTTATGTTGTGTACATGTACTGGAGACACAAGTACACAGGTCATCATCACCACCGCCATGCACATGTCTGTCATTTATGTTGTGTACATGTACTGGAGACACAAGTACACAGGTCATCATCACCACCGCCATGCACATGTCTGTCATTTATGTTGTGTACATGTACTGGAGACACAAGTACACAGGTCATCATCACCACCACCATGCATGCTGTCTGTCATTTATGTTGTGTACACATACTGGAGACACAAGTACACAGGTCATCATCACCACCGCCATGCACATGTCTGTCATTTATGTTGTGTACATGTACTGGAGACACAAGCACACATGTCATCATCACCACCACCATGCATGCTGTCTGTCATTTATGTTGTGTACACATACTGGAGACACAAGTACACAGGTCATCATCACCACCGCCATGCACATGTCTGTCATTTATGTTGTGTACATGTACTGGAGACACAAGCACACATGTCATCATCACCACCACCATGCACACAGTCTGTCATTTATGTTGTGTACACGTACTGGAGACACAAGCACACATGTCATCATCACCACCACCATGCACATGTCTGTCATTTATGTTGTGTACATGTACTGGAGACACAAGCACACATGTCATCATCACCACCACCATGCACACAGTCTGTCATTTATGTTGTGTACATGTACTGGAGACACAAGTACACAGGTCATCATCACCACTGCCATGCATGCTGTCTGTCATTTATGTTGTGTACACATACTGGAGACACAAGTACACAGGTCATCATCACCACCGCCATGCACATGTCTGTCATTTATGTTGTGTACATGTACTGGAGACACAAGCACACATGTCATCATCACCACCACCATGCACACAGTCTTTCATTTATGTTGTGTACATGTACTGGAGACACAAGTACACAGGTCATCATCACCACTGCCATGCACACAGTCTGTCATTTATGTTGTGTACATGTACTGGAGACACAAGCACACATGTCATCATCACCACCACCATGCACACAGTCTGTCATTTATGTTGTGTACACGTACTGGAGACACAAGCACACATGTCATCATCACCACCACCATGCACATGTCTGTCATTAATGTTGTGTACATGTACTGGAGACACAAGTACACAGGTCATCATCACCACCACCATGCACACAGTCTGTCATTTATGTTGTGTACATGTACTGGAGACACAAGTACACATGTCATCATCACCACCGCCATGCACATGTCTGTCATTTATGTTGTGTACATGTACTGGAGACACAAGTACACAGGTCATCATCACCACCGCCATGCACATGTCTGTCATTTATGTTGTGTACATGTACTGGAGACACAAGTACACAGGTCATCATCACCACCACCATGCATCTGTCTGTCATTTATGTTGTGTACACATACTGGAGACACAAGTACACAGGTCATCATCACCACCACCATGCACATAGTCTGTCATTTATGTTGTGTACATGTACTGGAGACACAAGCTACACATGTCATCATCACCACCACCATGCATGCTGTCTGTCATTTATGTTGTGTACACATTACTGGAGACACAAGTACACAGGTCATCATCACCACCGCCATGCACATGTCTGTCATTTATGTTGTGTACATGTACTGGAGACACAAGCACACATGTCATCATCACCACCACCATGCACACAGTCTGTCATTTATGTTGTGTACACGTACTGGAGACACAAGCACACAGGTCATCATCACCACCACCATGCACATAGTCTGTCATTTATGTTGTGTACATGTACTGGAGACACAAGCTACACAGGTCATCATCATCACCACCATGCACAGTCTGTCATTTATGTTGTGTACATGTACTGGAGACAAAGTACACAGGTCATCATCACCACTGCCATGCATCATGTCTGTCATTTATGTTGTGTACACTACTGGAGACACAAGTACACAGGTCATCATCACCACCGCCATGCACATGTCTGTCATTTATGTTGTGTACATGTACTGGAGGACACAAGTCACACATGTCATCATCACCACCACCATGCACACAGTCTTTCATTTATGTTGTGTACATGTACTGGAGACACAAGTACACAGGTCATCATCACCACTGCCATGCACACAGTCTGTCATTTATGTTGTGTACATGTACTGGAGACACAAGCACACATGTCATCATCACCACCGCCATGCACAATTTCTGTCATTTATGTTGTGTACACGTACTGGAGACACAAGTACACAGGTCATCATCACCACCGCCATGCACACAGTCTGTCATTTATGTTGTGTACATGTACTGGAGACACAAGTACACACGGTCATCATCACCACCGACCATGCACACAGTCTGTCATTTATGTTGTGTACACGTACTGGAGACACAAGTACACAGGTCATCATCACCACCACCATGCATGCTGTCTGTCATTTATGTTGTGTACACGTACTGGAGACACAAGCACACAGGTCATCATCACCACCGCCATGCACATGTCTGTCATTTATGTTGTGTACACGTACTGGAGACACAAGTACACATGTCATCATCACCACCACCATGCACATGTCTGTCATTTATGTTGTGTACACGTACTGGAGACACAAGTACACACATCATCATCACCACCACCATGCACATGTCTGTCATTTATGTTGTGTACATGTACTGGAGACACGAGTACACAGGTCATCATCACCCACCGCCATGCACATGTCTGTCATTTATGTTGTGTACATATACTGGAGACACAAGTACACAGGTCATCATCACCACCACCATGCACACAGTCTGTCATTTATGTTGTGTACATGTACTGGAGACACAAGTACACATGTCATCATCACCACCGCCATGCACATGTCTGTCATTTATGTTGTGTACATGTACTGGAGACACAAGTACACAGGTCATCATCACCACCGCCATGCACATGTCTGTCATTTATGTTGTGTACATGTACTGGAGACACAAGTACACAGGTCATCATCACCACCACCATGCATGCTGTCTGTCATTTATGTTGTGTACACATACTGGAGACACAAATACACAGGTCATCATCACCACCGCCATGCACATGTCTGTCATTTATGTTGTGTACATGTACTGGAGACACAAGCACACATGTCATCATCACCACCACCATGCACACAGTCTGTCATTTATGTTGTGTACATGTACTGGAGACACAAGCACACATGTCATCATCACCACCACCATGCACATGTCTGTCATTTATGTTGTGTACATGTACTGGAGACACAAGCACACATGTCATCATCACCACCACCATGCACACAGTCTGTCATTTATGTTGTGTACATGTACTGGAGACACAAGTACACAGGTCATCATCACCACCGCCATGCATGCTGTCTGTCATTTATGTTGTGTACACATACTGGAGACACAAGTACACAGGTCATCATCACCACCGCCATGCACATGTCTGTCATTTATGTTGTGTACATGTACTGGAGACACAAGCACACATGTCATCATCACCACCACCATGCACACAGTCTGTCATTTATGTTGTGTACATGTACTGGAGACACAAGCACACATGTCATCATCACCACCGCCATGCACATGTCTGTCATTTATGTTGTGTACATGTACTGGAGACACAAGCACACATGTCATCATCACCACCACCATGCACACAGTCTGTCATTTATGTTGTGTACATGTACTGGAGACACAAGTACACAGGTCATCATCACCACTGCCATGCACACAGTCTGTCATTTATGTTGTGTACATGTACTGGAGACACAAGCACACATGTCATCATCACCACCGCCATGCACATGTCTGTCATTTATGTTGTGTACATGTACTGGAGACACAAGCACACATGTCATCATCACCACCGCCACGCACATGTCTGTCATTTATGTTGTGTACACGTACTGGAGACACAAGCACACATGTCATCATCACCACCACCATGCACACAGTCTGTCATTTATGTTGTGTACAACCATTGTCAGTTTAAACAACTAACATATATAACAAACAAACAACCAGACAGAACAAGTAACAGACAGGAACAATGCAAGGGGGAGAAAGATTTTATGAATTAAAGAAAGAAAACAAGACAGATAATATATAAAATAAGGTAAGAAAGTTAAAAGATCATAGGCAAGAAAGAAAGAAAAGAAGAAAGTAAGAAAGAAAGCAAGCAAGCAAGCAAGCAAGAAAGAAAGAAAGAAAGAAAGAAAGAAAGAAAGATGTTCATACAAGTATCATGTCGTCATTGGGGGAGTCAGCATAATTAAGAGATCAGAGACATCACAGTGACCATGTCAGCCCTAATGTGCCGTGTGGTCACAGAAAACATATGGGCTGTGACTATATCCCCAGCATGTGGCACTGGGATTTGATGGGCTGACTGCCCCAGGCAACTGTCATGTTCAAATAACAACACTCCGGGTCAGAACGAGCTGCAGCAATCATGTCAGGGATCAGATTCTGAGATGGCATCGGGGACATTTGGAAGTCAACTTGTTCTATATAACTTGACAAATCAAATTCAAACTGGGTACCATGTTGGGTTGATCTTATTTTGTTTCTGATTGCAGTCCTTCCTGCGGCCCATACTGTAGTCAACTCTGTGTCTCTGGTACTGCAAAGATCAGACAAGGGAGGTGTCTTGCCCCTGTCTCTATTACAGCAAAGATCAGACAAGAGAACTGTCTTGCCCCTGTCTCTATTACAGCAAAGATCAGACAAGAGAACTGTCTTGCCCCTGTCTCTATTACAGCAAAGATCAGACAAGAGAACTGTCTGTAGTCAACTCTGTGTCTCTGGTACTGCAAAGATCAGACAAGGGAGGTGTCTTGCCCCTGTCTCTATTACAGCAAAGATCAGACAAGAGAACTGTCTTGCCCCTGTCTCTATTACAGCAAGATCAGACAAGAGAACTGTCTTGCCCCTGTCTCTATTACAGCAAAGATCAGACAAGAGAACTGTCTTCCCCTATCTCAAGTACAGCAAAGATCAGACAAGAGAACTGTCTTGCCCCTGTCTCTAATACAGCACAAATCAGACAAGAGAACTGTCTTGCCCCTATCTCAAGTACAGCAAAGATCAGACAAGAGAATTGTCTTGCCCCTGTCTCTAATATAGCACAAATCAGACAAGAGAACTGTCTTCCCCTATCTCAAGTACAGCAAAGATCAGACAAGAGAATTGTCTTGCTCCTGTCCCTAGTATAACAAAGAGGAAACAAGACAGTTGTCTTACCCTTTCCCCTTGTTCACTAAGGTCGCTGTCGCCTCCGATACGACCTTGCAAATTCATCGTACTTTCACCGTGCTGTAATAAACATATCATTGACTAGTGAGATTACACAACATATCACTGACTAGTGAGATTATACAACATATCACTGACTAGTCAGAATACACAACATATCGTAATCTAGTGAGATTACGCAACATATCATTGACTAGTGAGATTACACAACATATCATTGACTAGTGAGATTACACAACATGTCATTGACTAGTGAGATTACACAACATGTCATTGACTAGTGAGATTACACAACATATCACTGACTAGTGAGATTACACAACATATCACTGACTAGTGAGATTACACAACATATAATTGACTAGTGAGATTATACAACATATCACTGACTAGTGAGATTACACAACATATCATTGACTAGTGAGATTACACAACATATTGACTAGTGAGATTACACAACATTTCACTGACTAGTGAGATTACACAACATATCACTGACTAGTGAGATTACACAACATATCATTGACTAGTGAGATTACACAACATATCATTGACTAGTGAGATTACACAACATATCATTGACTAGTGAGATTACACAACATATCACTGACCAGTGAGATTACACAATATATCATTGACTAGTGAGATTACACAACATATCACTGACCAGTGAGATTACACAACATATCATTGACTAGTGAGATTACACAACATATCACTGACCAGTGAGATTACACAACATATCATTGACTAGTGAGATTACACAACATATCACTGACCAGTGAGATTACACAATATATCATTGACTAGTGAGATTACACAACATATCACTGACCAGTGAGATTACACAACATATCATTGACTAGTGAGATTACACAACATATCACTGACCAGTGAGATTACACAATATATCATTGACTAGTGAGATTACACAACATATCACTGACCAGTGAGATTACACAATATATCATTGACTAGTGAGATTACACAACATATTGTTGCAAGTTCTTGTCAGAGAGAAGTGTCTATGTCCAGTAGCCAGTCCCACCTGTCCATTTTGAACTGAACATATATGGGCTGAGGGTAAGACAATATGACTGCGCTGTTGACTCCAGTCAGACAATATGACTGTACTGTTGACTCCAGTCAGACAATATGACTGTGCTGTTGACTCCAGTCAGACAATATGACTGCGCTGTTGACTCCAGTCAGACAATATGACTGCGCTGTTGACTCCAGTCAGACAATATGACTGCGTTGTTGACTCGAGAACTATACACAATATGGACTGAGAGTCAGACAATATGACTGTGCTGTGGACTTGAGTCAAAATATAACTGCGCTGTTTACTCAAATCACACATATGACTGCACTGTTTACTCAAGTCAGACATATGACTGCTCTGTTGACTCGAGTCAGACAACATGACTGCACTGTTGACATGAACTCTTTATACACTACAGATTGAGAGACAATATGACTGTGCTGTTGACTCAAGGCAGACAATATGACTGCGCTGTTAACTTAACACCTGCCTCAGTGCTGCCACTTGAATTAATACATGTATGAAATGTTTGATTTCTGCAGTTAAGTAAATGGTTACTGACCCTGGTTAAGTAAATGCTTACTGACCCTGGTTAAGTAAATGGTTCTTGGCAGTACGTGTATATTCATGAGATAGTAAACCACTCTGCTCTGTAAATGTCCTGAAACAAAGAACAGAAGTGGTCAAGAGAAGAGATTATCAACCTTAAAAAAAGTCTTAAAAGTTGAGAGGATCAACTTCATCGAACCGGGTTTTATCCCATATGGGTCAGTCTCTTTTCGCAGCGCGGCCTGCCTAAAGCGTCGCACAGTGCATGAACTCTGTAACTCCAGCGACAACTCCCAGGAGTCTCCTAGAAAAATGCACTCGTGAACTGAAAAATGTAGCTCGGAATCGAACTCACAACCTTTGGAGTGCAAGCCAGATGGCTTGACCACTTTGCCACAGAGACTCCCAGCATTATTCTTATTTCAAGCCGGACAATTTGAAATTAAAGAAATGTAGCCTGGCCACTGGCACTGATTAAATGTGATATTTGAAAGAAAAAAAAAAAAAAAAACAAAGCCATAAACAAGAGGTCAGGAGGTCAGGACAGCAACCTGGGACACAGCTGGATGTGTGCTGGGTACACAGTACAGGTCCCATGTTGTACAAGTGCAGTCAGCACTGGATGGGTGGGGAGGTCAATGTGCTGGGTACACGGTACAGGTCCCATGTTGTACAAGTGCAGTCAGCACTGGATGGGTGGGGAGGTCAATGTGCTGGGTACACGGTACAGGTCCCATGTTGTACAAGTGCAGTCATAACTGGATGGGTGGGGAGGTCCATGTGCTGGGTACACAGTACAGGTCCCATGTTGTACAAGTGCAGTCAGCACTGGATGGGTGGGGAGGTCAATGTGCTGGGTACACAGTACAGGTCCCATGTTGTACAAGTGCAGTCAGCACTGGATGGGTGGGGAGGTCAATGTGCTGGGTACACGGTGCAGATCCCATGTTGTACAAGTGCAGTCAGCACTGGATGGGTGGGGAGGTCCATGTGCTGGGTACACAGTGCATGTCCCATGTTGTACAAGTGCAGTCAGCACTGGATGGGTGGGGAGGTCAATGTGCTGGGTACACGGTGCAGATCCCATGTTGTACAAGTGCAGTCAGCACTGGATGGGTGGGGAGGTCCATGTGCTGGGTACACAGTGCAGGTCCCATGTTGTACAAGTGCAGTCAGCACTGGATGGGTGGGGAGGTCAATGTGCTGGGTACACAGTGCATGTCCCATGTTGTACAAGTGCAGTCAGCACTGGATGGGTGGGGAGGTCAATGTGCTGGGTACACAGTACAGGTCCCATGTTGTACAAGTGCAGTCAGCACTGGATGGGTGGGGAGGTCAATGTGCCGGGTACACAGTGCATGTCCCATGTTGTACAAGTGCAGTCAGCACTGGATGGGTGGGGGGGGGGGGGGGGGGGGGTCCATGTCATGCTGGCTGCGTACATTAGCCATGACATTTCTTGCCGCCCAGTAAAACATGTGCCTTGATGGGGATTTGAACTGTTGCCCATCAGGCCGGCAGGCCAGCATGCTAGACACGGTGCTAGCTCAGCTCGCCAACAACAGCTGGTGACAGAAAGCATATATTTTAAGTTGTTACAGATGCATTGTTTCAGCGAGTGGCTGTCAAATCAGGAGTTTGACACGAGATATGTGAACATGTTCATACAAACTGCAATACTTAAATATAAGTCAGTTCCATATCCTTTACGTGACAGTCATCCCCCAGCATTTTTGGCTGTTTCTGATTTCTTGGCAAGTTTACATTCAGTAGTTTGCCGTTGCTTTTTGAATGACCAGACTCATACCTTTGTATGGAAACAAACTCAAGGCAATCTGCTTTCAAATCACCCCCAGCTGTGTTTCGAATGGGGTATGCGGGATTACAAACAAAAAGGTATGTTCAGAGAAACAACAAGCACAAGAACAAGCACAAACACGTGTTCATACCTTACAGCGACCTCAGGTCAGGTGGACAGACATCGCAGTGGGAACATCAACAACAATAACATACAAACACCTAAGAACAGTAAAAACATGAACATGTCCAACATTTTGGTTGTAATAACCTTTCTCCAGAAAAATACAAACAGGATTAAGAATAACAGTATAAGCAAAAACACACAATATATGAACACCTGAATACTGCCAGATTGCAATACAGGGAAATGGTGTAGGACAGGAGTATTAATTAAAATGCTGACGTTGCAGTCAACACCAGCATTTTTCAGCTGCTGTTGATGTACTAGGCAATGTTACATTCAGTAGTTTGCCATTGCTTTCTAACGACCGGCTCCCATACCAGCACTTTATAACACAATGCGACACGGTCTGCTGCACAAATCGGTCGCAGCTGAGTTTCGAACGCCTGGTACCCGGCTCACGAACCGCATTCACAAGCCTTTGGCCACAGAGATCGATGATGATCCCCAAACCCCAATTTGTGTTTGTGATCATGTATTTCTCTACATAATCTTAACTAATCTTATTGTTCTTAAGTTCACTTATAACTAACAACCAGCGGAACTAGTCAACATCAGAACTAGTAATCAGCAAAAGCAGTAACCAAGAAGAATATTAAACAGTAGAACTAATGAACAGTAGAACTAATAATCAGTGGAACAAATAAACAGTTGAACTAATAAATAGCAGAACTAATACATAGTAGAACTAATCATCAGTGGAACTAGTAAACAGTGGAACTAGCAACCAGCTAAACTATAACCAGTGGAACTAACAAACAGTGAAACTAACAAACAGTGGAAATAATAAACAGTGAAACCAGTCAATAATATAGCTTGTAAACATTAGGAACAGTAATGAACAAGGATATTAAATGGTGGAACTAGTAAACAGTGGAACTAATAAATAGTGAAACTAGTCAATAATATAGCTAGTAAACAGTAGGAACAGTAATGAACAAAAATATTAAACAGTAGAACTAGTAAACAGTGGAACTAATAAACAGTGAAACTAGTCAATAACAGGAAACTTGTAAAGAAGAATGAAACAAACAATAACGGGAGAAACAAGGACCCTGAAAGCTGAACAAGAATGAAGCTTGGGACCTGATCAAATGCAGAAAGAAGAAGTATGAACACAGCCGCGGGATAGAGACATGACCAGTACAGTTTGTTGACAATAAACTCTCTCCCTGGTTAAAGATCTGTATAAATTAGATGTCTTTGTTGTAAGTACAGTACCTGCCAGCTTGTTGACGATGAACCTCTCTCCCTGGTTGAAGATCTGTATAAATGAGATGTCTTTGTCGTAGTTGCAATCCAAGGGCTCATACTCCCGCTTGTAATGCTCTATCCTCAGGAGGAAGTCATCCAGAGCGGTATTCTTGTCCATGCCCTCGTAGTCTGGACTGCAGACCTTCACCTCCTGCAAGACCAGCATAAAACAGTCAGCACATACAAGAACCTTTCTACAGCCTGAAGGCACATTGGGTAGTCTGGACTGCACACCTTCACCTCCTGCAAGACCAGCATGCAACTTCCTGCAGGGACCAGCATGCAATAGTCAGTGAACAACACAACCTTTCTACAGCTTAAAGGCACACTGGCTATAAAGTGCTCGGCCCATATTTGTCTAGACCAACCGACCCTGGGTGGCTGATGTGGTCGGTATCAGGATGGCCACTTTTACTTCACAAGATATTTCCTAGAACCTATTTTAGATTCAGATTAAAACCCATGACCACAAGGCGAGCCTCTAGCCAGTACACTCCCACAGGTCCCACAAGATAAACATGATCTCTTTCACTTCTAAGTTTGACAGCGGGCTAGCCAGTACATCCCCTAGCCAGTACACCCTCTAGCCAGTATAAGCTCTAGCCAGTACATCCTCTAGTCAGTACACCCTCTAGCCAGTACATCCTCTAGCCAGTACACCCTCTAGCCAGTACACTCTCTAGCCAGTACATCCTCTAGCCAGTACACCCTCTAGCTCTAGCCAGTACACCCTCTAGCTCTAGCCAGTACATCCTCTAGCCAGTACACTCAGTACACCCTATAGCCAGTACACTCAGTACACCCTATAGCCAGTACACCCTCTAGCCAGTACACCCTCTAGCTCTAGCCAGTACATCCTCTAGCCAGTACATCCTCTAGCTCTAGCCAGTACACCCTCTAGCCAGTACACCCTCTAGCCAGTACACCCTCTAGCCAGAACACTCAGTACACCCTATAGCCAGTACACTCAGTACACCCTTTAGCCAGTACACCCTCTAGCCAGTACACCCTCTAGCTCTAGCCAGTACATCCTCTAGCCAGTACATCCTCTAGCCAGTACATCCTCTAGCCAGTACACCCTCTAGCCAGTACACCCTCTAGCCAGTACACCCTCTAGCCAGTACATCCTCTAGCCAGTACACCCTCTAGCCAGTACACCCTCTAGCCGGTACACTCTCTAGCCGGTACACCCTCTAGCCGGTACACCCTCTAGCCAGTACACCCTCTAGCCAGTACACCCTCTAGCCAGTACACCCTCTAGCCAGTACACCCTCTAGCCAGTACACTCTCTAGCCAGTACACTCTCTAGCCAGTACACCCTCTAACCAGTACACCCTCTAGCCAGTACACCCTCTAGCCAAGATACCCTCTAGCCAGTACACTCAGTACACCCTATAACCAGTATACCCTCACAGCTCCCACAAGACAAACATGATCTCTTTCACTTCTAAGCTTGACACAAAGACATAACATGACCAGAGAACTCACCAAAATGTTGGCTTCAATGATGTCTGGCTCCTCACACACTGACTCCACAAAGAAGAGTTTGAAGTTCCTCTGTACTGTAAACATATCAACCAAAGTCTCCCTGCGATGTCTGGTTGTGTTTGTAGCATCCACCACCTGCAAGACAGGCACCACAAGACTCTACATGTGAACATGGCTGTAGCAGTGAGTTAGTTCATGACTAGCAAGACAGGCACCACAAGACACTACATGTGAACACAACTGTAGCAGTGAGTTAGTTCATGACTAGCAAGACAGGCACCACAAGACTCTCCATGTGAACATGGCTGTAGCAGTGAGTTAGTTCATGACTAGCAAGACAGGCACCACAAGACTCTACATGTGAACACAGCTGTAGCAGTGAGTTAGTTCATGACTAGCAAGACAGGCACCATAAGACTCTACATGTGAACACAGCTGTAGCAGTGAGTTAGTTCGTGACTAGCAAGACAGGCACCATAAGACTCTACATGTGAACACAGCTGTAGCAGTGAGTTAGTTCATGACTAGCAAGACAGGCACCACAAGACTCTCCATGTGAACACAACTGTAGCAGTGAGTTCATGACTAGCAAGACAGGCACCACAAGACTCTCCATGTGAACACGGCTGTAGCAGTGAGTTAGTTCATGACTAGCAAGACAGGCACCACAAGACTCTCCATGTGAACACAACTGTAGCAGTGAGTTCATGACTAGCAAGACAGGCACCATAAGACTCTACATGTGAACACAGCTGTAGCAGTGAGTTAGTTCGTGACTAGCAAGACAGGCACCATAAGACTCTACATGTGAACACAGCTGTAGCAGTGAGTTAGTTCATGACTAGCAAGACAGGCACCACAAGACTCTCCATGTGAACACAACTGTAGCAGTGAGTTCATGACTAGCAAGACAGGCACCACAAGACTCTCCATGTGAACACGGCTGTAGCAGTGAGTTAGTTCATGATTAGCAAGACAGGCATCACAAGACTCTCCATGTGAACATGGCTGTAGCAGTGAGTTAGTTCATGATTAGCAAGACAGGCATCACAAGACTCTCCATGTGAACATGGCTGTAGCAGTGAGTTAGTTCATGATTAGCAAGACAGGCACCACAAGACTCTCATGTGAACAAGACTGTAGCAGGGAGTTAGTTCATGTCTAGCAAGACAGGCACCACAAGACTCTCATGTGAACAAGGCTGTAGCAGGGAGTTAGTTCATGTCTAGCAAGACAGGCACCACAAGACTCTCATGTGAACAAGACTGTAGCAGGGAGTTAGTTCATGTCTAGCAAGACAGGCACCACAAGACTCTCATGTGAACAAGGCTGTAGCAGGGAGTTAGTTCATGTCTAGCAAGACAGGCACCACAAGACTCTCATGTGAACAAGGCTGTAGCAGGGAGTTAGTTCATGTCTAGCAAGACAGGCACCACAAGACTCTCATGTGAACAAGGCTGTAGCAGGGAGTTAGTTCATGTCTAGCAAGACAGGCACCACAAGACTCTCATGTGAACAAGGCTGTAGCAGGGAGTTAGTTCATGTCTAGCAAGACAGGCACCACAAGACTCTCATGTGAACAAGGCTGTAGCAGGGAGTTAGTTCATGTCTAGCAAGACAGGCACCACAAGACTCTCATGTGAACAAGGCTGTAGCAGGGAGTTAGTTCATGTCTAGCAAGACAGGCACCACAAGACTCTCATGTGAACAAGGCTGTAGCAGGGAGTTAGTTCATGTCTAGCAAGACAGGCACCACAAGACTCTCATGTGAACAAGACTGTAGCAGGGAGTTAGTTCATGTCTAGCAAGACAGGCACCACAAGACTCTCATGTGAACAAGGCTGTAGCAGGGAGTTAGTTCATGTCTAGCAAGACAGGCACCACAAGACTCTCATGTGAACAAGGCTGTAGCAGGGAGTTAGTTCATGTCTAGCAAGACAGGCACCACAAGACTCTCATGTGAACAAGACTGTAGCAGGGAGTTAGTTCATGTCTAGCAAGACAGGCACCACAAGACTCTCATGTGAACAAGGCTGTAGCAGGGAGTTAGTTCATGTCTAGCAAGACAGGCACCACAAGACTCTCATGTGAACAAGACTGTAGCAGGGAGTTAGTTCATGTCTAGCAAGACAGGCACCACAAGACTCTCATGTGAACAAGACTGTAGCAGGGAGTTAGTTCATGTCTAGCAAGACAGGCACCACAAGACTCTCATGTGAACAAGGCTGTAGCAGGGAGTTAGTTCATGTCTAGCAAGACAGGCACCACAAGACTCTCATGTGAACAAGACTGTAGCAGGGAGTTAGTTCATGTCTAGCAAGACAGGCACCACAAGACTCTCATGTGAACAAGACTGTAGCAGGGAGTTAGTTCATGTCTAGCAAGACAGGCACCACAAGACTCTCATGTGAACAAGACTGTAGCAGGGAGTTAGTTCATGTCTAGCAAGACAGGCACCACAAGACTCTCATGTGAACAAGGCTGTAGCAGGGAGTTAGTTCATGTCTAGCAAGACAGGCACCACAAGACTCTCATGTGAACAAGGCTGTAGCAGGGAGTTAGTTCATGTCTAGCAAGACAGGCACCACAAGACTCTCATGTGAACAAGGCTGTAGCAGGGAGTTAGTTCATGTCTAGCAAGACAGGCACCACAAGACTCTCATGTGAACAAGGCTGTAGCAGGGAGTTAGTTCATGTCTAGCAAGACAGGCACCACAAGACTCTCATGTGAACAAGGCTGTAGCAGGGAGTTAGTTCATGTCTAGCAAGACAGGCACCACAAGACTCTCATGTGAACAAGGCTGTAGCAGGGAGTTAGTTCATGTCTAGCAAGACAGGGAGCATCCACTCAATATTTTTCCGAGGACATACTGGTGTGTTGGGAAATGAGCAGGCAGACAAACTGACTGGATCTGCATCTGTGAGTGGAGTATTGGAGCATGATAAGGTAAATGTGGTCGGGGACCTTAGGGATCATGTGTATTGTGTGGGGGACCTTAGGGATCATGTGTATTGTGTGGGGGACCTTAGGGATCATGTGTATTGTGTGGGGGACCTTAGGGATCATGTGTATTGTGTGGGGGACCTTAGGGATCATGTGTATTGTGTGGGGGACCTTAGGGATCATGTGTATTGTGTGGGGGACCTTAGGGATCATGTGTATTGTGTGGGGGACCTTAGGGATCATGTGTATTGTGTGGAGGGACAGAAAGAACATCACAGCTTGGAGAGTTTGGTGCAGCAGGGGCTGACCAGAGGATCTGGCCGACACTCAGGACAGGCCAGACTGACACATATTAGTATGCAACAGGTACCATTTGTTTTGGGACTCATCACTGGCTGTTGAAGATGAGGATGGAGCACGTAGATGAGAGTGTTCTGAGTGCTGTGATGTTGGTTCCTGACTGAACTCAACTCTAGGATGAGGAGCTTCAGGCCCAGGCAGTGACAGGTTCTCCCAGGCTGCCATGAACAGATGAGTATGACAGTGCACCAAACAGCACACAAGAGAAACACATTGCCCAGTATGAGTGTCAGGCAGCAAGCCCACTGCAGACCTCGAGTGCAGTTAGTTAGTGTAGACAAGCAACTGCCTTTGTGCAGGCATTGACACCAGAAATTATATTTCATTTATTAATAAGTGCCATAACAGGATAAGGTTATCTCACATGTTGCTCATGTTCATTGTGGTAACACATATATGGCAAGTATTGGAGATTGTGCAGTTTCTCAAGTCAACAGCAGTTTATTTGGTGTTGGCTGAGCTTTGGGTGTTATTTCTGTCAATAGATACACTTGGGTGTTATTTCTGTCAATAGATATATTTGGGTGTCATTTCTGTCAATAGATATATTTGGGTGTCAGATGTTATTTTAGTACTTATTAAAGGACACCCAGAGGTGAAACAAGACACACCCCCATGCTGAAGAAGAAAACATGACACTTGATGTCTTAGCTGATGTCACGAGGACATTCAATCTGTGGTATCCAGTTGGTTGTTGTCAAGTTGCCAGATCTTGTACATGCTCAGAGGTTCACAGCGTATGTTTGTTGATCATACATGTGAAGTCAATGGTATTCATTTTGGGCAATACAGAAATGCACAGTTAGATCCTTGGATGACATCAAACAGGAGATATATCACAGACATAAATCACACAATTTGACAAGTATATACTGAATTTAATAAAATGAAGAAATGTGATGCACTAAGTTTTCATAACGAGAAGTTAGTAAAATCATGTTCACACCGTGAGGCCATTAAAGCAGCATGAGAATTTTTGCAGGCATATGGATTGGCACTGACAGAAGTACATGACAGAAACAGAGACCAGAGAAGACACTAGTTGATACCAACATTGACAGCTTGAAGCGGGCCAGGATCTGACAGTAGCAAATATCTGGGACAAACTGAGGTGTAACAATAACCAGAATACAAGTTAGTGCTGACTTGTGACAGCAGGAGTTGACGTAACATAACGTAACAAACAGAACACACTTACGGCCACTTCTCCTCCTTCTTCCAGATACTTGGCAGCATCCTCCATCGCCAACATGGCCACTCGGCTGTGCAGATATGTATGGTGACATGGTTAGCATGAGGAATGACAGAACTACTTCCTGTTGTATGTGTCAGGTGTAGTTATATCAGTGTCATGATGTAGTTATTGTGTTGTCTGTGTGCTGGTGAAGGCTTTCTAGCTGCAACATCGAATCTGTTATGTGTGATTGTTTTCTGGTAAAACTACCTAGCCAGTCTCCATGGTGAAGTGGATAGACCGCCTGCCTCATGCTCTGAGGGATGTGGGTTCAATTCTGGACTACATCATTCAGTTCACAAGTGCAACTTTCTCTGAGACTCCTGGGTCGTCTATGGAACTGCGGAGGTCGAACTCTGTGTGATGCTGTCAGCAGATCACCCTGCCGAAAGAGATCAAGCTATATGGGATAACACCAAGTGCAATGGAGTTGAACCTCTTGCTGTGTAAAACTAAATAAACCCACTTTCTTGCTGTTGCTCATTCCCTCATGACAGTTGTGATGCTGTTCCCCTGACATTTTCTGGATCATTCTTGTTCTCCCCACGATTACAGAGGTCAATTTATCTGAATCTGCTAGACCCAGGTCAGGAGGGAGATAGCCCTATGGGAGGGATTTAAGCCCAGACAACCAGTCAGAAGAAGCATGGTTGAACCTCAATAACAGTGCATACTGTCAGGATCTTATAATTGGCTCGTTCGCTAACACGTGTGAGACAGTACAAGTATAACGTGATTCAACGTAAGACACAACGACACAACGTTCTATGGATTTATTGCCATATTAAATACAGAACGATAATTACAACAATCTACAATATATAACTCACGACGCTCACAACCACAATACAGCTCATAGGTCTGACGCTCAAGATATCAGTTGTTCGGCTTTCATCCACAGAGATCCACACAAACGCCTTGCTTTCATCACACATGTCCTTCCAGTCTCCGGTCCCAGCTCGGTCTGAGGCTAGCACGCAAAACTGCCCACTGCCTCTAGTGTCGTCACGTGGCCTGCGTGCGTCTGTCGTCAGCCTGACCGCTGGTCGCGTGTCAGGTAACAATCTTGCCCGCCGACAATTCTTGTCCGCCGGGTGTCGTAACGATGTTGCTGCATAGCTATACCATGTTAGGCTCTGACATTCTCCCCGGGTACCTCAATGAAAGATGCCATCTTTCATTCATGATGTATGTATATACTGGGGTAGTGTTAACTTCATGTCAGAGACTACTCTTTCCCAGTGTTATGCATGAAAATACATATATGGCATAGAAATATATACGAAAAATGTAAGTTGCATTGAAATGACAAATGAAGTACAACTTTTAACACAAATCAGGTTTCATCCCCCTGATGCCTGGTTACCTCCATTGCGATAATACCCAGTCAGATCAGTAGTACCAGCTTCTCGCATCTACCTCGCAGCAATTTGAAAAAAACGTAATAATATGGTTGTTTTGCAACAGCCATCTAGCCAGACTGAAATACGACTTTACATAAGTCGCATTAAACACTCAAACTCTGACCTCATTTGGCCAGGAGCTTTTATGTTGGTTTGCAATGTTGGCAGCTCTATGACATGCTTGGTGGACGCCTACCCGGTGTGTTAGCCGTTTTAGCAACAAAATGTCTATTTATACAATACACATTAATGAATATGTTTCAAATTATGGCCCTTGGTGTAATTCACAAATGCAAGGGAAGTAATTTTGACATTCAAGAAATTCAATAACTTACAATAATTATTTAATTTCTTAGTGTCATTGCTTGACGTTTCTTCATATTAACGAGAAAAAGTCGGTAATATGAATACATTAATCAAGATATGATTCTAAGATTACACTAATCAAAATAAATAAGTACCCAATTGGTGTATGATATTTTATAGATTCAAAAGGATTTTACAATCGTTATAAGTTTTTGAATATTTGTATATCGTCTGCTAATTTTGGTGTACTTTTTAAATTACACCGGAAATACACACGAAATGCAAAATTTAGTTGCTGTTACACTGTCTGAACACAAATGCTCCGGTTTTATTTTGTAACGGATAGTAAAATGTTCTCAAAGTTCGTGTCTGATGTTCTAGTATCACAACTATCGGATTATGATGGAATGTTCTTATTTCCGATGTGTTCACAACTTCTGGATAAAGATTGAATGTTCTTATTTCGGATGTTTTAGTGTAGAACCTTTTGGATTAAGTTCGCTGCAAAGGTGGTGTAGAAGTCACTGTTCAGTCCACATTTGCACACGTCGTTAAAATATCACGGTGAAGAAAATCACACACAGCTGTCACTGTTAAATGGTAAAGTTCGCTTCTGGTAAGTGGTTAAGCGTCTGTGACACTGTTCTAGTTGTATATTTACAGTTAATAATGTTCTCTTTCTAACCCACACTACACAATTATACTACACTCATTACATGGCTTAATTAAAATAAGTATATTATACATGTCGGTTTTTAACCGTATCACAATTTCAATTATAGACCTTACACAGTAGGTGAATAGCAACAAAATTCACTTATTGGTGGCTGTGTTGGTCTGAGTGTAATAATACACAATGCACTCAGACATTGCTTACTGGGTCGGTCGGACAACGGGACAAAAGATCGGCAATTGTATTGATTCTGCCGGGAATATGTCGAACTTCGAAACTGTAATTTTGAAGCTTCAAGGACCAGCGAGCAATCATATTGTTGGATGGTACTCCGGCATTTATATACCGTAATGGACTGTTGTCAGTTTCGATGATAAAATGACGTCCTAGAAGGTATCTGGATAGCTTCGTCACACTTTCTACTAAGGCAAGTGCCTCTAATTGCGGAATGGACCATGCACGCTCTCGAGGCCTTAGTTTTCTTGATATGAAACAAATGGGATGCAGGATGTTGTTGTATTCCTGCAACAGGACTGCCCCAATCGCAACGGAGCTAGCATCTGTTCTCAATCTGAAAGGTAAATGGATGTTGGGCAATTTAAGGATGAGGTTATTCGAATTCTTATCAGAAAAGTATGCCAAAACTTTATGAAATGCATTTCGTAGGCATTCATCGTGTACAACTTTTTCAGGCTTATCCTTGGTTAGTAAGTTAGAAAAAACCTCGGTCAGTTCTGAAAAATCAGGAATAAAATTTCTGTAATAGTTGATCAGTCCCAACAAGCTGCGGACTTGTTTCTTATTCGTTGGAAGTGACAGTTTTAGAATTTTTGAGACAATTTTGTTGTCTGTCATGACAAAGCCATTGGATATTCTGTACCCCAAAAATGATATCTCTTGGTAAGCCATGCTCACCTTTGAAGGCTTCACTGTCAGTCCGTGCTGTCTGATACGTTCTAGTGTCTGTTCTAGTGTCTTTATATGTTCCGTCATTGTCTCTGTATGGACACAGATGTCGTCGATATAGCAAATGATATTAGGAATGTCAGCTAGGAGGAGTCGTGTCATGCATACAAATGTGGCTGGGGCGTTGACTAGCCCAAATGGAAGTTTGCACCATTCGTACAGTCCCCAAGGCGTGGCGAAAGCTGTTAAATGTCTGCTGTCTTCATGTACAGCTATCTGCCAGTAACCTTTAGACATGTCAAGCGTCGTAAAGAACTTAGCGTCAGTCAGTTCTGTCAGAAGATCGTCAGTGTTTGCCATTGGTTCAAGATCTAAAACAGTTATTTTGTTCAGTTTTCTGTAGTCGATGCAAAGTCGTATTGTGTTGTCCTTTTTGCGTACAATGACCATGGGTGAAGAGAAGTCTGATAGGGATCGTCTGATGTTGTTGTTTTTTTCTAAGTTGATGATTTCCTGATGTAGTTGTTCCTTGTAATGTAATGGTATGGTGTATGGTCTGCATCTTATGGGTGTGTTTGATGTGAGTGTGATGTGATGCTGTACTAATTCTGTTTGTCCTGGGTTGTCTGAAAAAATGGTGTTGTATTGTTGTATCAACTGTTTGCAACTGTTTGTCTCTGCTTGACTTAAGTTTGGATTGATCTTGATCTCATTCAAGCAGTTTGTCGTGTCTAATGTAGGTGTTGGAATCTCGTCGCTAGAATCGTCATCTTCATGATCTATTATCACGGTGCAAGCTGTTGTATCGTCTTGTTCGTTGTCTCTGTTGTGGTATGGTCTTAGCATATTTATGTGAAATATTTTGTGTTTGTCTTTTATTAGGATCTCGTAGTCTACAGGTGAGATTTGTCTTGTCACTTTAAAAGGTCCCTGCCAAGAATCCGTCAGTAGCTGTCTGTCACTAGGTAGTAGTAGTAGAACGTCCTGTCCAGGTGTCAATGTTATAGTCCTGTTACCTTTGTCTGCGTACTGTCTGTAAGTAGCACCAGATAGTTTAAGTGCATTTTTAGCAATTTCACATGATTTAATAATCCTTTCACGCAATGATGTTACATACACGAATGATGATATGGGTTTCAGTACTGGAGTAGAATCAGTTAACATTTGGTGATAAATTGTTAATGGGCCTCGTGTTTGGCACCATAGATTAGTTCAAAAGGAGAGAAACCGGTACTAGAATGTGGTACCTCGCGATAAGCAAAAAGGACAGCTGGTAAGTATACATCCCAGTTATTGGGGTGATCTTGAGTTACTTTTGCCAGCATGTGCTTCAGATCCCCATTAAGCTTTTCTATAATCCCGCTCGAGTGAGGATGATAGGGGCTATTGAAGACTTGCTTCACTCCTAACATTTTGGTGAAAGCTTGGGTCGATGCGGCAATAAACTGAGTGCCTCTGTCAGACTGGATAGTATCTGGAAACCCAATTCGGGAGAAAATATGGAAGAACACTTCCATGATGTCGTTGGCAGTAATGTTCTTTAGCGGAATAGCTTCTGGCCAGCGGCTACATTGATCAATAAAAGTTAGAATATATTTATTCCCTCTAGTTGTTGTATGACTAAGAGGGCCCACAATGTCAACTGATAATTTTTCAAAAGGTCGACTGGCTAAGTCAGTGACTTGTAACTTTGCCTGTGGGTGTTTACCTTTTTTTACTAGTTTCTGGCATGTATCACAACTTCTGCAATATGTTCTTATGTCATTGCAAAATTTTGGCCAATGAAACTGTGTCAATAGTCTTGACCTGGTTTTAACATATGCCATATGACCTGCAAAAGGTATATCGTGAGCAAGATGTAAAGCTTGCTTGCGATAAGTAGTTGGCAAAACAGTTTGCTTCGTTGTAATGTCACCTCTGGTGTAATACCTGGTGAGTATGTCATTGTGTAAAGCAAAATGCCATTTCGCATTTTTGGTTACTCTTGCCTTTTTGCCGATCAGGTCAAAGTACTTTGACAGTGAAGGATCAGCTTTTTGAGCTGTTATGAATGTTTCCTTCATAGAGTCACTAGGTGGTAATTCTGGGCTAAGCATTTGTATAGCCTCAGTTTGGTTACTTTCATCTTGCACTCTAGCAGTAGCTCTTGTTACTGCGTTCACACACTCAATGACATCAGATGATGATGGAATGATATCGTCAATGATGTGATGAGAACTTAGTGCTGCATTAGCTAACATACATTCACTAGGTGATATGACATTTTCAATGACATTTGGTGGTGATGTGTTATCATGAATACATAGTGATGTTATGTCATGGTTATGAGGTTTGTCATTCACCTCAGGTAAATTTCCTATGATTATATCGCACACTGGGTTTGTAAGTGCCGCGACCTTTACTTTCCCGGTGAGGAAAGGTGTTTCAATGTATGCCCATGCTAATGGATATTTCTCAATATTGCCTGAAAATGTTCTACATGTAATGTGCCTGCCTGTATAGTCTGTAGGCGTTATGAATGTTGTTTTCAGGCCAATAAGTGTACTTCCGGTGTCGCGAAGTACTGTAGCAAACTTGCCATTAACATACCCGTGATAGATGTCTAATCTGCCTTTTGAGTCTATTACCAAGTTAGCTTCCTCATTGGCAATAGGGATGGCGTGCCCGCATGTTAAGATACCATTTTCAAAGAAGGTATTACAGACATTGCATTTGTTAGCACTAAATACATCACAAGCCTGTGCTGCATTTACAGGATGTTTTTCTGGATTTTCGTCTTCTGACGCTGAGCTATCGAACAAGGCGGCATTGGCTTTGTTGGTCATATGCCTGCCTCTACAATCCATGCGATGGTGCCCGTAAGCCTTGCAGAGAAAAATTTACGTAAACTTTTGAACGATTTACGTTCTCTGTCTTGTCTGTTTACCATATTTTGCAAGTATGTTTGGTACCCTGGGTTTTTATCGCACATCTCGTTTAAATGGTGAGACAATTTACAGTGAATGCAATGTCTAAATTTCTCAGAGGTAGGCCTGTTTGGTTTTTGCCTACTATAGTTTTTCTCATAGTTGGCCGCTGCTACCCAGTTACTGTCAGTAGCTTCAGTGGCAAAGCACTGTTTGTTGGCCGTATAATAGGCCGACCCACGTCTTTCCATTTCTTCCACATTTGTGCATTCATTCTCCTGTAAGAACTTAGAAAAAGATGATGGGATAGAAGAAATGACTTTATCTCGAATGATGAGATCTTCTAATCTATCATAACTTTTGTTAATTTTGGCTGCTGCAGTCCATTTGCTGAAAACATCTCGGACTAAACAGAGGTAGTCAGAGAACGTTTGAGTTGATTTTGGACTCAATTTACTGAATTGTTCTCTGTAACCTGCCTCGTCTAACATGAAATGTGCCATTATCTTAGATTTAATATAATGGTACTCTTTTCTGAGATCTTTGGGGATGGTTTCAATGACTTTAAGAGGTTCCCCAGATAGACTCCTCATATATAGAATATTCCATTCAGAAAGTGGAACTTGGTAATGTTCCATTAAAGTCTCAAAATTTTGGGTAAAGGCTGCTATGCAGTCACCCGAGGTATAGTTACGTACGATACCTTGATACTTCTTATACTGGTTTTCTTTTTCCAGTCTTTCAGATTTCTTTGACTCTTTATTCATCGCAGTCTCAGTGTCAAGTTGTTTCATTTTCAACTGTAACTCTAGTTCTTCTCTCTTACTCTGAGCTGCTATTTCTGCTTTCTTAAGTTCACTGTCTATCTCAGCTTGCTTTAGAGCTGTTTCTGCCTCTATTTGCTTGGCAGCCATTTCTGCTTGTTTTAGAGCTCTTTCAGCTGCTCTTTCTTCGCGTTCATTGTTTTTCTCTTGTACCAGGAGATATTCAGCGTATTTGTTCTCACTCCATTTTGTTAATTCATCACCTGTAAGATGTAATTTAATACCCATATCGATGAAATCAAACAATGACGACATGATGGAGAAAATACGTCAATGACAATCAACCACACAAAATATGTTATAAATGGTTAGTAGAAAACAATTTACAATTGATTTTACTATACGATGCGTGCCCACTAATGCATACGTAAAGTTAAAGTAAAGAAAAATATACTCAAGTGCCCTTGGATACGGTGACGAATGGTTGGATAATCGGGCTAGGAAAACTGTAGGGTCGTACTTCGGAACCACTAATGACCTCTACGGCACGGTTATGGATGGTACGGAAAAACCTGCTTTGTTTTTGGAGAAAAATAAGTTAGCGTCTATCTGTTGGTGTGTGCCTGCAAGTCACTAAGTGTTGATTAGGTTTGGATGGCGTCGAGTATAATTGTATGTCGTAAATTTGTCGTCAACAGTTTTTTTCTCAACAGAAGTTACACTCTTTCCAAAACTCTTTGCGTTACACAAACTCAATGCACAAAGACAATCTATCTGTATCTGAACACTCAATAACATTGATGACACATCACTTACATCAAGATGACATTCAGTAAGGACATAGACATCAAGTTTACAAGATGGCGACAAGGTCAAAATGGCGACAAAATCACAATGTCGACAAGGTCAAACGGTGACAAGTTTCACAAATCACAAATGTTTTACACGTTTACAGGATCAAACAATATGTACTGTACATTTACTAATGGTTTTACACATATTTATACAATATAGTAATGGATCACAATGAGACTTTTCCGATCACATTTACATCACTATAACCTTGACAAATTTTACAAGTTCAAGAATTATATAGTTTTAGATAACAAAGACGAGCAACACACGTCTACATATATTAGGTTCTTAAACAAGGACGAGCAACCCACGTCCACACATGTCAGGATCTTATAATTGGCTCGTTCGCTAACACGTGTGAGACAGTACAAGTATAACGTGATTCAACGTAAGACACAACGACACAACGTTCTATGGATTTATTGCCATATTAAATACAGAACGATAATTACAACAATCTACAATATATAACTCACGACGCTCACAACCACAATACAGCTCATAGGTCTGACGCTCAAGATATCAGTCGTTCGGCTTTCATCCACAGAGATCCACACAAACGCCTTGCTTTCATCACACATGTCCTTCCAGTCTCCGGTCCCAGCTCGGTCTGAGGCTAGCACGCAAAACTGCCCACTGCCTCTAGTGTCGTCACGTGGCCTGCGTGCGTCTGTCGTCAGCCTGACCGCTGGTCGCGTGTCAGGTAACAATCTTGCCCGCCGACAATTCTTGTCCGCCGGGTGTCGTAACGATGTTGCTGCATAGCTATACCATGTTAGGCTCTGACACATACATACTTGCATAATGGGATACTGTAAAGTGAACTTTCTACTTTGTCACAAACTGTGGCTATACATGATTCATACTCGATTAATTACCACATATAATATTGATATAATTGTGAAAAGTGTGGAAATAACTGACTCTGAAACTGTATTACTCAATGAAAGCTCACATAGAACAATCATGCGGCACACCTTTATGTACTGTCAGAATTAATGTCATCAATTACACAGGAATCTGTGTAGAGGTGTACTGGCTGTGTCAGCCCTTGCAGGAGTATTGGCTATTGTTGCTGCCAACTCCCATCTGTGTTGCGGGAGTATAGGCTATTGTTGCTGCCAACTGCCATCTGTTCTGGGGTATATTCTTTAACTAATGCCACATGGATGGGAGAGGCACTGTTGTGCCAGGGTCGGAGTTCATGCTATGACCTCTCTTAACCTCCACATAGGGTATCATGGACAGACCTTGAGTAAGTATTCTGTGTTGTCTACAGTGTCTGAAAGTGGTGAAATATTTCTGCTGAAGGTTAGATGCAGCATTCTTTGTGTACACAGTATAGTCTTGTAGTATTGGTACCAGGACAAGCATCTCTTAACGTGCAGCAGTGATCCAAATGTGTCCACTCAATCAATCAATCAGGCGCCGTCTCCATAATGAAGGTTGGCTGCCTTGAATCTCAAACACTGTCTGTCTCTCGCCCTAATTGTACATTCTGTCAGGCTGATGTTCGCCAATCTCTTGATGTTATCTTCCCACTTGTATCGTTGTCTACCTCTTGCTCGCTTGCCCTCAACCTTGCCTTCCAGTATGGTTTTTATAAGACTATCATGTCTTTTAATGTGGCCAAAATATTTCACTTGCCTCCTCTTTATTCCTTCATCAACCCTCTCTTCATTCCCAGTTTTGCTAGAACCTCTGCATTTGATTGTTTTTGTTTCCATGAAATATGACATATTCGTTTGTATATCCACATCTCCAGGGCTTCTATGTGACTTTCTAGTGTCCACTATGTGTGTTAAATATGTCATGAATGACTACGGTAGAACAGCAAATGGCACTAGATGATGATGATGATGATGATGATGATGATGATAATGAAGCATCAGACAAGACAAGACCCTGACCTGCGTATCTCTTGGGCTTCCTTGTTGTCGGGCCGGAAGAAGTCGTGGCTGTGGTATTGGGTGGTCTTGGCACGCCGGTACTCTCCAACGTTGAACACTACAACAGGCAATGGAACAACTACTATATACTTCAATATTTCATGTTTCTGTGTCATTAGAATTGTTGTCTGTCCTCACATGCATGAGTACAGACTACAATCAAACATATATTCCATGTTTGTGTGTCAGTAGATTTGTTGTCTGTCCTCACATGCATGAGTACTGTGGGGTGGTGAATATAATAAATTAGAATAAGGACAAGTTCGCTAAGGGTATTCAGTATGAATGGGGTATTAATCCCACACACGCCCTCTATAGGAAATAATATACTGGCTCGTGAAATCCCCAAGCATTGAACAAAGCAGAAAAGGGTGCAAGTTCAACACTAACATAGAAGAAAAGTTTCCCATAGAAGGCTGGGAGATCCGGGAAGTTCTACCACAGACACCCGAGTAACTAATCACTCTACCCAGAAGGTGTGTCTATGTGTAAGTGCTCCGCCCCACATTTAATCTCCCACATATATATATAAACAATGACAAGTATCCACTGTCATGCACATTCACAGTATTACATAGACAGATGGGGAACAATCACTGTTAGACAAAAACATCAACAGTAACCATAAATAGACGATAAACATCAATTTTGGAACAACAGGTTTACAATGAAGTAACTTCAAGGCTTGGTTAAACCAAACAAACAACTGTATTGTGAAAACATTTGGGTCCTGGAAAAACCCTGTTGGCTACAGTATGGTGACATATTCATGAAAGAAATTATCATATTTCAGGCAATGCACATAAAGTATACAACCATAACAGAAGTCCCCAAAAATCCACAAAAAAGGTTCACAACAAATACATGTGTTATACACCAAACAAAGTAAATAATCCATACAAAGACATAGATAAAGGAAATCTATCTAATCTGTCTCTAGATCTAACCTATGGGTCTGATGATGACTCCTTCTCCATCATTATCCACTAGAAAAAGTCTGGCCATAATCCCACTTGCTACAATCCAGGAGAAAGCTGCTATATCCACCTATTCAGAAAATTGGGGATTGCATGCGCGCGCGCGCGTGCACACACACACACACACACACACACACACACACACACACACACACACGTAGAGCTTTCACCTCCGGATCATATATCCAAACGTAAACATGTAGGAGTAATCCATATGAATCCAAAGTGAATATACTGTAACCTCCCAAGTCACAGCTGCTAAGTAATTGGGCTAGGAGCATTCCGGAGTGGTATAACAGACAGATATGAGTCTGAAGCGTTTCTGCGGGGCGTAACAAAACTGTATAAAACTTCAGCTGTCCATGCGATTGATTCAATCAGGATCCGGCACAAACACTTTCAGTATACCTTTGGATGAGGAGTGACATCACAATATCCATAGTATTTCCTGACAGAGCTAACTTGAATTGGGCATAAATATTCCAGCCCTTTTCTGGGTTAAGATGTAGGTTATATCTTTCTTCAGCTGAATATACGACTTGATTGACCAGGAGTTGGTATAGTGTTTGATTGTCCATGTCTGGGATATGATGGATGAGAAGATTCAAAGGAAGCTGGAAGTCCACAGAAGCAGTTGGTACATCCATACTGTTCAATGATGGTGAATTCCAGACCATCCGTGAGCCTCTGGTATATGACAGTTGAACATGGAATCAGGCGGTGACTTTTAGAAGAGGGTATATGATGAAAACCATCTAGGCCAGGCATGCCTCATGTCTTTGCAGACATTGAAAAGATTAACACCGTCTGTAAGTTCCCAGAGGTAGGGAATCCACTTCAGCATATTCAAAATCCATTACTTATCCAGGCATTGACATTCAGGTTCAGGGTGTGTGGCAGTAACCAGCACTCCCTGTAGAATATTAGGGGTAGGCTGATATCCCAGTTTCCTGCCTCTACATCCAAATAAGTTGACTACAACTTCAGTTCCAATACTCCAGCCGCATCTCTAGCGCCTAAGCGCAGAGAATAAGTGGGCTATAAATTAAGCCACACTAAACCAATGTGTCACTCGCTCTCTTGAACAAAACATGGCGAATGTCTAGCTTCGCCTTTGTCCAGATAAAGCGCTTTGTTGTCGGGGCTCAGCCAATCAATGGCCTTAACTCAAACGAAAGTTCATTTCGTTAAGTATCCCATCCTAACTTTTAATAGCGCATATAGCCGTCTGCTGGAAAGGACTGAGGGATGATACATACATGTCACAAGTACAGACTACAATCAAACATATATTCCATGTTTGTGTGTCAGTAGATTTGTTGTCTGTCCTCACAAGCATGAGTACAGACTACAATCAAAACATATATTCCATATTTGTGTGTCAGTAGATTTGTTGTTAGTCCTCACATGCAAGTGTAGACACTACAATCAAACATATATTCCATGTTTGTGTGTCAGTAGATTTGTTGTTAGTCCTCACATGCATGAGTACAGACTACAATCAAACATATATTCCATGTTTGTGTGTCAGTAGATTTGTTTGTTGTCTGTCCTCACATGCAAGTGTAGACACTACAATCAAACATATATTCCATGTTTGTGTGTCAGTAGATTTGTTGTCTGTCCTCACAAGCATGAGTACAGACTGCAATCAAACATATATTCCATGTTTGTGTGTCAGTAGATTTGTTGTTAGTCCTCACATGTATGTGTATACACTACAATCAAACATATATTCCATGTTTGTGTGTCAGTAGATTTGTTGTCTGTTCTCACAAGCATGAGTACAGACTACAATCAAACATATATTCCATGTTTGTGTGTCAGTAGATTTGTTGTTAGTCCTCACATGCAAGTGTAGACACTACAATCAAACATATATTCCATGTTTGTGTGTCAGTAGATTTGTTGTCTGTCCTCACATGCATGAGTACAGACTACAATCAAACATATATTCCATGTTTGTGTGTCAGCAGATTTGTTGTTAGTCCTCACATGCATGAGTACAGACTACAATCAAACATATATTCCATGTTTGTGTGTCAGTAGATTTGTTGTCTGTCCTCACATGCAAGTGTAGACACTACAATCAAACATATATTCCATGTTTGTGTGTCATTAGATTTGTTGTTAGTCCTCACATGCATGAGTACAGACTACAATCAAACATATATTCCATGTTTGTGTGTCAGTAGATTTGTTGTTAGTCCTCACATGCATGAGTACAGACTACAATCAAACATATATTCCATGTTTGTGTGTCAGTAGATTTGTTGTTAGTCCTCACATGCATGAGTACAGACTACAATCAAACATATATTCCATGTTTGTGTGTCAGTAGATTTGTTGTTAGTCCTCATATGCATGAGTACAGACTACAATCAAACATATATTCCATGTTTGTGTGTCAGTAGATTTGTTGTTAGTCCTCACATGCAAGTGTAGACACTACAATCAAACATATATTCCATGTTTGTGTGTCAGTAGATTTGTTGTTAGTCCTCACATGCAAGTGTAGACACTACAATCAAACATATATTCCATGTTTGTGTGTCAGTAGATTTGTTGTCTGTCCTCACATGCATGAGTACAGACTACAATCAAACATATATTCCATGTTTGTGTGTCATTAGATTTGTTGTTAGTCCTCACATGCATGAGTACAGACTACAATCAAACATATATTCCATGTTTGTGTGTCAGTAGATTTGTTGTTAGTCCTCACATGCATGAGTACAGACTACAATCAAACATATATTCCATGTTTGTGTGTCAGTAGATTTGTTGTTAGTCCTCACATGCATGAGTACAGACTACAATCAAACATATATTCCATGTTTGTGTGTCAGTAGATTTGTTGTTAGTCCTCACATGCATGAGTACAGACTACAATCAAACATATATTCCATGTTTGTGTGTCAGTAGATTTGTTGTTAGTCCTCACATGCAAGTGTAGACACTACAATCAAACATATATTCCATGTTTGTGTGTCATTAGATTTGTTGTTAGTCCTCACATGCAAGTGTAGACACTACAATCAAACATATATTCCATGTTTGTGTGTCATTAGATTTGTTGTTAGTCCTCACATGCATGAGTACAGACTACAATCAAACATATATTCCATGTTTGTGTGTCAGTAGATTGTTGTTAGTCCTCACATGCATGAGTACAGACTACAATCAAACATATATTCCATGTTTGTGTGTCAGTAGATTTGTTGTTAGTCCTCACATGCATGAGTACAGACTACAATCAAACATATATTTCATGTTTGTGTGATAATAGATTTGTTGTTAGTCCTCACATGCAAGTGTAGACACTACAATCAAACATATATTCCATGATTTGTGTGTCAGTAGATTTGTTGTTAGTCCTCACATGCATGAGTACAGACTACAATCAAACATATATTCCATGTTTGTGTGTCAGTAGATTTGTTTGTTAGTCCTCACATGCATGAGTACAGACTACAATCAAACATATATTCCATAGTTTGTGTGTCAGTAGATTTGTTGTTAGTCCTCACATGCAAGTGTACAGACACTACAATCAAACATATATTCCATGTTTGTGTGTCAGTAGATTTGTTGTTAGTCCTCACATGCATGAGTACAGACTACAATCAAACATATATTCCATGTTTGTGTGTCAGTAGATTTGTTTGTTGTCTGTCCTCACATGCAAGTGTAGACACTACAATCAAACATATATTCCATGTTTGTGTGTCAGTAGATTTGTTGTCTGTCCTCACAAGCATGAGTACAGACTGCAATCAAACATATATTCCATGTTTGTGTGTCAGTAGATTTGTTGTTAGTCCTCACATGTATGTGTATACACTACAATCAAACATATATTCCATGTTTGTGTGTCAGTAGATTTATTGTCTGTTCTCACAAGCATGAGTACAGACTACAATCAAACATATATTCCATGTTTGTGTGTCAGTAGATTTGTTGTTAGTCCTCACCATGCAAGTGTAGACACTACAATCAAACATATATTCCATGTTTGTGTGTCAGTAGATTTGTTGTCTGTCCTCACATGCATGAGTACATGACTACAAGCAAACATATATTCCATGTTTGTGTGTCAGCAGATTTGTTGTTAGTCCTCACATGCATGAGTACAGGACTACAATCAAACATATATTCCATGTTTGTGTGTCAGTAGATTTGTTGTCTGTCCTCACATGCAAGTGTAGACACTACAATCAAACATATATTCCATGTTTGTGTGTCATTAGATTTGTTGTTAGTCCTCACATGCATGAGTACAGGACTACAATCAAACATATATTCCCTGTTTGTGTGTCAGTAGATTGTTGTTAGTCTCACATGCATGAGTACAGACTACAATCAACATATATTCCATGTTTGTGGTCAGTAGATTTGTTGTTAGTCCCCATATGCTATGGAGTACAGGATACAATCAAACATATATTCCATGTTTGTGTGTCAGTAGATTTGTTGTTAGTCCTCACATTGCAAGTGTAGACACTACAATCAAACATTATATTCCATGTTTGTGTGTCATTAGATTTGTTGTTAGTCCTCACATGCAAGTGTAGACACTACAATCAAACATATATTCCATGTTTGTGTGTCATTAGATTTGTTGTTAGTCCTCCACATGCATGAGTACAGACTACAATCAAACATATATTCCATGTTGTATGTCAGTAGATTTGTTGTTAGTCCTCACATGCATGAGTACAGACTACAATCAAACATATATTCCATGTTTGTGTGTCAGTAGATTTGTTGTTAGTCCTCACATGCATGAGTACAGACTACAATCAAACATATATTTCATGTTTGTGTGATAATAGATTTGTTGTTAGTCCTCACATGCAAGTGTAGACACTACAATCAAACATATATTCCATGTTGTGTGTCAGTAGATTTGTTGTTAGTCCCACATGCATGAGTACAGACTACAATCAAAACATATATTCCATGTTTTGTGTGTCAGTAGATTGTTGTTAGTCCTCACATGCATGAGTACAGACTACAATCAAACATATATTCCATGTTTTGTTGTGTCAGTAGATTTGTTGTTAGTCCTCACATGCAAGTGTAGACACTACAATCAAAACATATATTCCATGTTTGTGTGTCAGTAGATTTGTTGTTAGTCCTCACATGCATGAGTACAGACTACAATCAAATATATTCCATGTGTTTGTGTCAGTAGATTTGTTGTTGTCTGTCACATGCAAGTGTAGACACTACAATCAAACATATATCCATGTTTGTGTGTCAGTAGATTTGTTGTCTGTCCTCACAAGCATGAGTACAGACTGCAATCAAACATATATTCCATGTTTGTGTGTCAGTAGATTTGTTGTTAGTCCTCACATGCATGAGTACAGACTACAATCAAACATATATTCCATGTTTGTGTGATAATAGATTTGTTGTCTGTTCTCACAAGCATGAGTACAGACTACAATCAAACATATATTCCATGTTTGTGTGTCAGTAGATTGTTGTTAGTCCTCACATGCAAGTGAGTAGACACTACAATCAAACATATATTCCATGTTTGTGTGTCAGTAGATTTGTTGTAGTCCTCACATGCATGAGTACAGACTACAATCAAACAATATCCATGTTTGTGTGTCAGCAGATTTGTTGTTAGTCCTCACATGCATGAGTACAGACTACAATCAAACATATATTCCATGTTTGTGTGTCAGTAGATTTGTTGTCTTAGTCCTCACATGCAAGTGTAGACACTACAATCAAACATATATTCCATGATTGTGTGTCAGTAGATTTGTTGTTAGTCCTCACATGCATGAGTACAGACTACAATCAAACATATATTCCATGTTTGTGTGTCAGTAGATTTGTTGTTAGTCCTCACATGCATGAGTACAGACTACAATCAAACATATATTCCATGTTTGTGTGTCAGTAGATTTGTTGTTAGTCCTCACATGCATGAGTACAGACTACAATCAAACATATATTCCATGTTTGTGTGTCAGTAGATTTGTTGTCTGTCCTCTCATGGATGAGTACAGACTACAATCAAACATATATTCCATGTTTGTGTGTCAGCAGATTTGTTGTTAGTCCTCACATGCAAGTGTAGTACAGACTACAATCAAACATATATTCCATGTTTGTGTGTCAGTAGATTTGTTGTTAGTCCTCACATGCATGAGTACAGACTACAATCAAACATATATTCCATGTTTGTGTGTCAGTAGATTTGTTGTTAGTCCTCACATGCATGAGTACAGACTACAATCAAACATATATTCCTATGTTTGTGTGTCAGTAGATTTGTTGTTAGTCCTCACATGCATGAGTACAGACTACAATCAAACATATATTCCATGTTTGTGTGTCAGTAGATTTGTTGTTAGTCCTCACATGCAAGTGAGTACAGTCTACAATCAAACATATATTCCATGTTTGTGTGTCAGTAGATTTGTTGTTAGTCCTCACATGCAAGTGTAGACACTACAATCAAACATATATTCCATGTTTGTGTGTCAGTAGATTTGTTGTTAGTCCTCACATGCATGAGTACAGACTACAATCAAACATATATTCCATGTTTGTGTGTCAGTAGATTTGTTGTTAGTCCTCACATGCAGTGTAGTACAACTACAATCAAACATATATTCCATGTTTGTGTGTCAGTAGATTTGTTGTTAGTCCTCACATGCATGAGTACAGACTACAATCAAACATATATTCCATGTTTGTGTGTCAGTAGATTTGTTGTTAGTCCTCACATGCATGAGTACAGACTACAATCAAACATATATTCCATGTTTGTGTGTCAGTAGATTTGTTGTTTGTCCTCACATGTATGTGTATACACTACCAGGAACAACGACAGTTCTGCGTGTGTTGTCATGCATCAGGTGTCTCTGTTATGTGTCTCTGCACTCTGGGCCCATCTATTGGTCACGCATGGCAAACCTTCTATTGCACATGCCACACATAAATTATCACACAGAATGAATAACAAAATACAACGTTTAACAACATGATCACAGACTTCTCTCCAAACACCCACCACAAACACTACAACCGAGCCTCATGACATGCTAAGCATTTCCAACACTGCTGTACATAGGGGAAACAAGAGTCTTAGTTCAACAGATGGAGCATAGCACTTTTGAAATGTGGGTCTTCAGAAGACTGGAGTCAGTCTCTTGGATGAAAGAAAGAGACAGATAAGAAAGTTGTAAAACAACTCACTATGAAAAGGCCACAGCTAAAGGAAACAGAAATGGGAGACAAGGCACTGTCTCCTCAAACCACATCATCATCTTCTGGGTCATCTGTGGCAAAGACATGAAATCATGTTCTGGTGCTCAGAGGCTTGTCTGTCCATGTTTCAGGTTAGTTTAGTTTAGTCGATGGATCAACATCACGGCACACGGGTGCAACCCATAAGTGCTCCGTTCTCCTCCTAACTCAAACCTGAGTCTGGAGAAACTCAGCTCAGTGCATGAACTCCATAGCACCAGCGAGGATCCTGAAATACTTTGGGTAGATTTTTAACTCGAAATTTTACCCGGGCAGTGCTGTTAGGCTACTCTTTTTCGATTTCCAACCACCAAGGGATTTGTTACGTTTGTTTTGTCCATGTTTCAGAGAGCCCTGGGGTTCGTGGCTGGAGCTATGGAGTCTATGCTCTGTGCTACAGCATGCAGTTAACTAACCTGCAGACAAAGACTGAGCTATATGGGTTCAAACTTGGTGCAATGTAGCTGATTGTCTTGTCTTTAAACTCATTACCTTTTATACTGAACACCATAATGGAGGAAAATGCTGATGACAACACAACTAGAGGACATCACAGATATAGGTAGACAAAACCATGATGTGTCCAGGTTACAGCCTGACAGTATGTGCTAGGAATATGCTGGAGATACACTGCTGGAGATCTCTCATCTAGCTAACCCTTCTACCTCCAGAGATACCTTCAGCCACAAAACACAACACAAGCAACAGCAAACTTCACACATATCTGGCCCCAGATGACAGAAAGCTTTCCGCTTCCAGAAAATGAGGCAATGCCTCTCTGTCTCTGTCTCTGTCTCTGTCTCTCTCTCTGTGTGGTGTGTGTGTGTGTGTGTGGTGAGAGAGAGAGAGAGACAGAGAGAGAGAGAGAGAGAGAGAGAGAGACAGAGACAGAGACAAAGACAGAGAGATGAGTAAGATATGATAAATAAAAATATAGAAGGTAATAAAGAGCAGGTAAGTTTGCGATGAGATGCTCTAGGGCACAGACACCTTGAAATTAAATAAATGTCAAACACATATACACACATACATACATATAAGCACACATTGACACACATATTTAGGGCCCAGGTAGTGGAGGACACAAGGGCAGATCACTAGGGTAACTGTAGAGTTAGTCCCCATCTTTGAGAGTTGATACATCATGTGATGTGTGTGGTGTCACATTCCTATCATTTTCTGCAGGTACATACACAACAGGTAACAAAGGACACTGTTGTGTGGGGAGCCAGAAGTCTCATGTAGCAACAGGTTGTGTCAACACTAAGTTGGAGTAATATGAGGTGAAGGTCACCAGTTAGTTTCATCAGACATTATCCCTATCCCAACTACATTAAATGCAGCTGTATGATATAGTGAACACGGCTGTATCACCCCGAGATACTAGGCTCCAAGTCTGCAGTTAGCCATGTGGGAGCAGATCGCTTGACGTTGATTTTCACAATGATGGTTGTGTCGGCTGTTCAGAAAACAAAGATGAACTGGTGAACGTAAAACTGTCTAGAAAGCCACAAACAGTCAATAAATGTTGATGTTGATGGCCACATCCTGTACAGGAAAATCAACTAACTTTAACTGATGACAAGTTCATCAAATAATGGCTTCAAACTCACTACAGAAGCCACGGGTGTCAGGCAGCCTAACGCTGAATTATGACAAGAGGCTTACCTATGCGATGGAGGAAAGCCTAAGGACTCCATATACATTTAATCACAGCATGATAACCTGGGAGTAACCACTTCTATCTCAACTACTTGTCCCTTCTAGACAAATGAGACAGCTCTCTGGTATACTGTTTAGGAGGCTAGGCCAATCCTTCACAGTAGGGATTGAACCCAGTGGCTGGTTTCATAGACATTCCACTAATCACTATACCACCATCCACCGATCCTCATGTTTAGAAGCATATTTGCAAAGACCAAGAAGAAGAAGAAGAAGAAGAAGAAGATGAAGAAGAAGAAGACAACCACGTTGTCAACGCATTAATAATTGAGATAACACAGGACAACCACTGAGACAATGGTCAGTAGCAGGCAAGGGAAGACCTCACCTTTGGTGGCGACCCCGATCCAATTGAGGTACCTGGTGAGTTTCTTGGAGATGTAGGTCTTGCCTCTGGCTGGCAGGCCCACCATGGCAATCACGGTGGGTGCCCTCAGTACATGGGGACAGGATGCTGTAATACAACACACGACATCTGTTTACATTCGTGCAAATAACCTATGCCAGAGTGGTAGGATGTATGTGGGTGTGGCTTGGATGTATGTGGGTGTGGCTTGGATGTATGTGGGTGTGACTTGATGTATGTGTGGTGTGACTTGGATGTATGTGGGTGTGACTTGGATGTATGGGGTGTGGCTTGGATGTAGTGGGTGTGGCTGGATGTACGTGGGTGTGACTTGGAGTATGTGGGAGTGGCTTGTATGTACGTGGGGTGGCTGGATGTATGTGGGTGTGGCTTGGATGTAGTGGGGTGTGGCTTGGATGTATGTGGGTGTGGCTTGGATGTATGTTGGTGTGGCTTGGATGTATATGGGTGTGGCTTGTATGTATGCGGGTGTGGCTTGGATGTACGTGGGTGTGGCTTGGATGTGCGTGGGTGTGGCTTGGATGTATGTGGGTTGGCTTGGATATATGTGGCAGTGGCTTGGATGTGTGGGAATGGCTTGGAATGTGTGGGCGTATGTGGGAATGGCTTGGAATGTGTGTGCTTGTGTGGAGGATAAGTGTATGTGTAGTGGCTGGATATATATATATATAGATATATATATAGATATAATATATATATATATATATATATATATATATATAGATAGTCTATAATATATATATATATATATATATAATATATCTAATATATAATGTGTGGTGTGTGTGGTGTTGTGGTGTGGTGTGGCCTCTGAAGGAATGTAGGAATGGCTTGGATGTACGTTGATAGTGACTTGAATGTATGTGGCCCGTGGCTTGTAATATATGTGGGTGTGGCCTGGATGCATGTAGGAGTGGCTTGGATGTATGAGACACCTCGCTAGAATATCACAGGCAGGCCACAGGGTCAGGGGTCGGATCCGCACTGGGCTGGGCTGGACATTGTAAAAACTGCCCTGGACTGGGAGGTCTGCCCAGCCTAACCAGGGCACCAGACATGTGTTGGGAAGGTCAGCCACTCACGGGTGTCCACTGTCTACAGACATGTGTGTGTAGGAAGGGGACTTGACTGTTCACATAACGGACCCTGTAAGGTGATGAGGGAATGGGGGGAAGACAGTCCTTGACTACACACTGCAGACTTCACAGAGAAACACAGATGGTGTGTCTTCACTTCACATGTTGTTTCATATGTTGTCTTCACATGTTGTCTTCGGACGTTTTATCGCAAACTGTGTAACCTGTTTATCGTGGTGTGTGTGTGTGTGTGTGTGTGTGTGTGTGGTGTGTGCGAGAGAGAGAGAGAGAGAAGAGAGAGAGAAGAGAGAGAGAGAGACAGAGAGAGAGAGAGAGAGAGAGAGAGAGAGAGAGAGAGAGAGAGAGAGAGAGAGAGCGCACAGAAAGAACTGTGATGGAATCACCAAACACGGTTTAAATGTTGTATGTTTCACGATGATTGGCAACCAGACCCGTTTTTCTTGTATGTGCATATTATGGAATAGTCGTTACCACGTACCCATATACTAGTCTCTCTCTCTCTCTCTCTCTCTCTCTCCTCTCTCTCTCTCCCCTCCTCTCCCCCCCCCCCCCCTCTCTCTCTCTCTCTGACCATCGCCTTCATTTATAAACTCAAACACTACCCACGAACAAGAGACAAACATCACAACTATTAGAATACAAGCTAAGAAGAAATGCATCACCGTGAACACAAGTATATATACACACTACACTACTACACACACACACACACCACACACACACACACACGACCATGAACCTAACCAACCAACCAACTAGGATATAACAAATGCTGTGTATTTGCTGAGAACATTAACCGAGCGTTGAGTAGAAGTAAACACACCTATATCTATGCTCCATGTCCTACACGTAGGCTTTCGAAAGGGTAGAAACGTTGACAGTATAAAATGCTTAAAGATCCACAAACTATCGGATAAAATCTTAAGACTTACAGAAACAACCAGCGTCACACAAAATCATGATAATGAAGTAGGTAAATACCAGACAATCAAGGGAGCCAACCGCCCAGACACAACAGTCGCGGTGAAGTCCCTTGTCTCACGTCATCCGGTCCATTGCACACGTGCGTCAAGTCCAGTATTTGTACAGACCAGTCCACTATCACTAAATGGAGAACAGCGTGGCCGAATGGATAAGAACACTCGCACTCGCTCCTAAACGTCCGGTGTGTGATGCAGAGGCAGCAGGGTCATCCCTACACCGGTCAGTTGGACTAAAATGTTGACTTCTCGTCCTTAACTTTGTTGTGTGCATATCCTTTATAGGACGTTGCAGTCAACACCAGCATTTTTCAGCTGCTGTTGATGTCTTGGCAAGTTTTACGTTCAGTAGTTTGCCATTGCTTTCTGAACGACTGGCTCACATACCCCCGTAAGTAACCGAATCTCGCGCAGCTGTGTTTCGTACGTGAGTATACGGGATTACGAACAACGTCCTCAACACCTTCTCCAGGAGACCGGCCGACCCTGACTTGGGTAGGTAAATTACAAGTTACCCATAAGTCGGAGTGGGTTCACATGATGGCGACGGACACTCGTAATACGCAAGCAATCAGTCCAGTGCACTGTCCAGTAATGGCAACTACTAGAAGCCGTAGCTCCTGCTTGGACTACGCTACAGTTCAAAGAGGACGAACACACACACACACACAAACCGGAACCACACGGGCCGCCTTCATGTCTGAAGTCAGCACTCCGGTCACAGGGTCCCTACAACAACAACAACATGGCAAGCTGTTCTTGTTGTCATTCATCATGGACAGTAGCGCAAGCAACCAACTCGTGTCCATGCCCAACCGACAGAGTAGAGGTAAGGTTAAAAACACGTTAGCTGCATATCCGTTACAGGACTTCGCAGTCAACCCCAGCATTTTTGGCTGTTTGTGACCACTTGGCAAGTTTACGTTCAGTAGTTTGCCATTGTTTCTGAACGACCGGCACTCATACCATTTTATAAAAATCCCAACGCAAGGCGGTCTGTTGCCAAATCGCCCGCAGCTGTGTGTCGAAAGCGGGTATGCGGGATCACGGGCTGCGTCTGTAATCCCTACGCCACGCAGCCGGCAGAGGCAGAGTACGCGGCTTATATTAAGGGGGGTTTCAAAACACTGTTATTGGGGGATTTGGGGGGGGGGGGGTGGGTACAAGACAAGCCTCTGCACAATACACGCCTGTGGCTGATGATGGTGAATCACATGTACACTCCACACACCGGTCAGCTGGGGGTGACATTGTCAAACTACTGAGCTTACACTTGTCTAGTATATCACGCACAGTCTACAAGGAATGGGGGTGGTTATAATCATGATTTGGCTGGTATGAATCAGGTCAGACGGGAAAGTACACATATTTTCTGTACACCCTAGGGGAAGTTTCATATTTCTGTCACCTGGATCAAGCAAGCTTGTCCCTTCAATGACAGGTTACCCTGTAGCACCGGTTATCTTAAACATATAGGGGAGTTAATCCGCCTTCTTGCCTGTCTCTGACACAATATTGGATTCCGCCTGACAGCAACTTGGCGCAATTCCTTTAGGTAGATTCGATTCGTCCGGAGATTCCTCTGCCTTGATGTGTTGACCTCATCTCCTTATCTGCGCGGGAATACACTAAACCTGGAGACAAGAAGCAGAAGCAATGTTTGTCACCATCACAGCCAGCGTCCCTCGCATATTCTCGAGGCGTATGTGTTTTTAAATATCCGAGTGAAGGACTCGGGGATTTACATCAAACACATGTAGGCCATGTTTCCGCCCTATCCTGGCATCTTGGGGCATAAGGTTAAAGGCACATTTTTCCGTAACCTGGCTGTAGAGGATAGATTGTGTGTGTGTGTGTGTGTGTGCGCGCGTGTGCGCGCACGCGCTCGCGTGGTCATCACGTCCGCCGTCCTACTTCTCAGAACATGTTCAATTCAGATCACTGAACATGGGTGGTATAGCTTACAACTGAAAACATTAGTGAAACAACAACAACTTATCTGCATTATGCCATATGACCAAGCTATCCAGGTATTTCTCTCTTTGTCTTCCCCTAAACCTTTCCCCATCAAGTCTGCCAGTTGCCAAAGAGCTTTCAAGCGTATGTCTGCCCATAATGTTTCTAAGGCCTACAAGTGAGATAACAACCAGGCATCATGGTCGCTCTGGTGAGGGGAGTAGCCGCTAGCCATCTCAAGTCTGCACTGATGATGGCAGCCACATCAAAGTGAGACTCTAACAGATATGAAAGTGGACAGTACACTTGTGGAAATGTTGTGTAAAGCACAGATCTAACTGTCTGTGATTTTACATCGTTTGCATTTCTCGGCTGCACCGCAGATTTAACCCTCTCCATCCATACTGAAGTATCATGTAGCGGTTCGCGTATAGTTTCCGGTACTGAGCAGTTGAGTCCAGAACCGACATCACAGCACTAGGAACATTCCCATACTTGCTCCCATCTAATCTACAACAGCCAGCGAAGAGCCCCAATGCTAATAGTACCAGCAGCAGCCTGATTGTATGTTCGTCTGGCCATTCCTCTGAGTTCCGAGTGTTGGCCAGATCCTCTGGTCACTCCCTGCAACACCATTCTCTCCAAGCCGTGATGATCTATCTGTTCTTCTGCACTATACACGAGTTCCCAAAGGGCTCCGACCACGTCTGCCTTGTCATGCACCAATACCCCACCTAGGGGAGCAGACCCAGCCAATCTGTCCGCCTGCTCGTTTCCCACCACACCAACATATCCTGGGGAGAATATCCAACAGATGCTCACCACTGAACAGTGAGCTGTGATCTATGCCAGCCAGTAAGGCAATACGTGGAGTGTCGTGTTGCTTCTACAGACAGCGAGAAGCTGCACATGGTGACACTGTGTGTCATACAGGTCTCACATTGCCAGCCCAAAGGTCACCCACATGTTATAAAACTGTCACGGGGAAGACCACAGTGCCACTGTTTTATTTTGTGAAGGTCATTACAGTAATACAAGGTGGGGAAGTGCCCTGGGGTGACAGGTGCGTCCGGATAATCATATGGTAGGTCAGATGTTAGCTGGGACGATAGATATATGTGGGTAAACAAACAGGTAGGTAAAAGTGTGAGCCTAGAGTATACAGGAGACTAAGTAGAGAAGAGGGTATCTAGGGAGGTGAGTACATAGTTGAGTAGGTAAAAAAGTAGGTAAGATGGCAGGTAAAAGGGGGTAAAGGGAAGTAGGAGCGTAGGTAAAAAGGGAGCTAAAAGTGTAGGTAGGAGCGTAGGTAAAAAGGGAGCTAAAAGTGTAGGTAGGAATGTGGGTAAAAAGGGAGGTAAGAGTGTAAGTAGAAACGTAGGTAAAGGAAGGTAAAAATGTAGGTAGGGGCATAGAAAAAGGGAGGAAGAGTGTAGATAGGAGCGTAGGTAAAGGGAGGTAAGAGTGTAGGTAGGAGCGTAGGTAAAGGGAGGTAAAAGTGTAGGTAGGAGTGTAGGTAAAGGTAAGTAACACCATAGGTAAAGGAAGTAAAAGTGTAAGTAGGAGCGCAGGTAAAGGAAGGTAAGAGTGTAGGTAGAAGAGTAGGCAAAGGGAGGTAAGAGTGTAGGTAGGAGTGTAGGCAAGGAAAGTAAGAGTGTAGGTAGGAGCGTAGGCAAAGGGAGGTAAGAGTGTAGGTAGGAGCGTAGGTAAAAGAAGGTAAGAGTGTAGGTAATACCAAAAGGGAGGTGAGGGTGTAGATAGGAACGTAGTAAGAGATAGGGCAGGTAGATGGGTAAGTAGGAGGATAGGAATGGTAAGATGTGGGTAGGTGGGAAGGAAGGCAGGAAAATATATAGGTGTACTCAGGTAGAAAGGCAGGGAGGAAAGAATGTAGACGCACAATATGCTAACTACAGCAACACATGTAAATTCAAAGAAAGAAAAAAAGACAGAAAATTAAAGGGTTGGGAGGACAATAAACAGACACCCCACATACTAAAGTTGACAAAGAGGTCAAGTCAGGTCACACTTCCCAGTAACACAGATAACACCAGTGAATCTACACAAACATCAACAACTCGGATATACAGATGGCACGGTGCTTTTCTCCAGCAGTGGTAAGAGATTAGCAGAGTTAATCCCGGTTGTCAACAGAGACAGTCAAGATCTTAACCTGTTTCTGAACATTAAGCAAATAAATAATGTCGACAGACAAAGCTACATATCAACCAGATATCCAGTCAACAATAAAGAATCTAAACAAGTCTGACAATGTGAAAATCTTGGCGCCATTATCTATAATAATTGGGCTGTTCACCTGAAGTCAGACTTGGACTGAATTTATCAATGCGCAGATTAAAAATAAACAACATAAAGAGCCCATGGAACAACACCAGAAAACAATTTACAGTAGTGTTGTTGAGAACATGTATCTCTCCCGTGGCAGCATGCGAATGTGAGACATGGGCAATATCACACTCACTAAAGAAGACACTATGGGGTGTTGAACTGAAAGGTTACAGAACAATTCTCAGAAGACTGTGCACGAGGATAACCCTGAACACTGCAGCAAATGAGCAGACACTAGCAACTGTGTCCTCATATGTCTGAATGTCTGAATTCTCAGAAGACTGTGGACGAGGCAGCAGACAAGTGCTGACAGTGCTAACATTCTACAAGCTCCGTGTCTCAGACATGGCCATGCCTTGGTCACACCCATGGCCACAGTGCTGTGGAGAGAACACTGGCAGCCTGGTTCATGGGGGAGGGGGAGGCAGGGCCAGACCTACATAGCGATGGAAATAAGACACTGAAGTCATTTTTGGCTTAAACATGCACGAGGCAACAGATCGGCAGTCATGGCGGACAGCGGTGAACATGCACGAGGCAAGTGGCAACAGATCAGCAATCATGGCGGCCAGCTGTGAAGTCAGGGATGTTGTACACAGTACCTGTTACACAACGATCCTACACAAAAGTAATATCAAGGTCAAGAAGTAGCTAGCTAGGTATGAAAGTAAGTAGATAGGTCGGTAGGTAGGTCGGTAGGGAGATAAGCACGTAAGGAAGTATATCAGTAGCTAGGTGAGTGGATAGGTAGATAAGTATGTAGGTACGTAGAACGTAGGTGGGTAAGTAGATACGTAGCTGGGTAGATCGATAAGTAGGTATTTAAGTAGAACGAATGAACTTTCAAAGGGTTAAGAATTGGGCACGCAGGCCCATCTGACATTCTGCCCTTCTTCTGTAGATAAGTAGCTAGGTAGGTTTACTAACCTACAGAGAGCGAGGAACCACAGGTAATGCGAGGATGACTGACCAAGCATTCATTGTTAAACAGACTTGACAAGAACATAATTACTATTAAGATAACCCTGAACACTGCAGCAAGTGAGCAGACACTAGCATATGTGTGTTCTCATGTGTGTCTGGATGCTATCAACTGTTTGGCTCTCAGCACACAAGTGAGCAGACACTAGCATCTGTGTGTTCTCACGTGTGTCTGGATGCTATCAACTGTTTGGCTCTCAGCACACAAGTGAGCAGACACTAGCATCTGTGTGTTCTCATGTGTGTCTGGATGCTATCAACTGTTTGGCTCTCAGCACACAAGTGAGCAGACACTAGCATCTGTGTGTTCTCATGTGTGTCTGGATGCTATCAACTGTTTGGCTCTCAGCACACAAGTGAGCAGACACTAGCATCTGTGTGTTCTCACGTGTGTCTGGATGCTATCAACTGTTTGGCTCTCAGCACACAAGTGAGCAGACACTAGCATCTGTGTGTTCTCATGTGTGTCTGGATGCTATCAACTGTTTGGCTCTCAGCACACAAGTGAGCAGACACTAGCATCTGTGTGTTCTCACGTGTGTCTGGATGCTATCAACTGTTTGGCTCTCAGCACACAAGTGAGCAGACACTAGCATGTGTGTGTTCTCATGTGTGTCTGGATGCTATCAACTGTTTGGCTCTCAGCACACAAGTGAGCAGACACTAGCATCTGTGTGTTCTCACTGTGTGTCTGGATGCTATCAACTGTTTGGCTCTCAGCACACAAGTGAGCAGACACTAGCATCTGTGTGTTCTCATGTGTGTCTGGATGCTATCAACTGTTTGGCTCTCAGCACACAAGTGAGCAGACACTAGCATCTGTGTGTTCTCACGTGTGTCTGGATGCTATCAACTGTTTGGCTCTCAGCACACAAGTGAGCAGACAGAAGCGTGTTCCTACATGTGTGAACGTTATCAACTCCTGTTTTGCTCCCAGCGAACAGACGAACTCACGTTATCCACGAGAAACCACACAGCAGGTAACAGCTGATGGCCAACACATTTCTCACCTGCATGCACCCAGGGCCGCCCCGAGCAAAGGTACCAGGCCTGGCACAGATTGCAAACACGACCACTCCCAGATATAGCGGCTATAATTCATCTCAGCGACATGTGTGCATTGTGTTTGTTTTCTATGATTTTTTTAAATAATAGCTGCATAGTTTATACCATCCTCGTGTGTCTTATTTTAGAAGGGGGGGGGGGGGGGGAACACACACCCCACAATGTGATTTGCAACTGGTGAATTGTTAGAGGTTGAAATGATACCTCTAAACCAGAGGTTCTCAAACTCGGACGTCTTACCTGTAAACCGGAACTTCTCAAAATACTTTCACCAGCAGCGCCGATGTTCTAGGAACGCGACATGTACATGATAACACCTCTTGTCGCCTCCACGAATGGAGGAGCACCGACCATGGCTAGTCTCCACTGTTACGACGCCTGTTGGGGATTACACAACCGACAGGGAACGAAAATGGCAGACAGCAACTGATATTTCCTGCCATGTTGGTAGACACACACACATCTTGCTCTCAGTGCAGGCAGCTCATGAGAATATTCCCTGCCATGTTGCTAGACACACTGCAGGCAGCTCATGAGAATATTCCCTGCCATGTTGCTAGACACACTGCAGGCAGCTCATGAGAATATTCCCTGCCATGTTGGTAGACAAGCTGCAGGCAGCTCACGAGAATAATCGGAACGCACACGGTGGACTGCTGACAGGAATGGAACGAAATTATCACCATGCCCGAATTCTTCACGTTGTAAAGTGTGAGCAACTCAGATTGATGGGATACTTTAACAACAACAACAACAACAACAACAACGAGACGATGGCAGCAAAACTGTGGTTTAGCTCATGTCGCTGGCTCATTTGATACAACAAGCAACTCATACACTGACAATGTGGACACACAGAGACGGGAGAAGCTTGTGATCACCGGACAACTCTCTCTCTCTCTCTCTCTCTCTCTCTCTCTCTCTGTCTGTCTGTGTGTGTGTTGATGTTGTCGTTGTTGTTGTTGTTGTTGTTGTTGTTGGAGAACGGCGCTGAAGGTGCACATACATGCATTCCCCGCGAGAGAATCCGCACGGTGGTGTAAGACGGTGAGGTATAAATTACACCAGTTGTTAGCCATGACATGTTTATTATGTTACATGTTCAGTGTATGCATAAATTTAAATACATTTGTGTTGCCAAATGTCGAACGTTTTAGTATCAATGCAGACGAGATATACCTGGACACATAAATATTGTCTACAAAATTATCTTTGCTTAACCAGTCTTACATACAGCATTTAAGACGATCTCTCTCTCTCTCTCTCTCTCTCTCTCTCTCTCTCTCTCTCTCTCTCTCTCTCTCTCTCTGGTTTTTCTTTCTTCAAGGATCGTCCTATGCTGGACACATATAACAGACTATTGCTGACAAATGTAAAGCTGCGTGCCATGCATATTATATTCACGATCTGCAACTGACACTGTTCTGTCTATCTTGAACCAAACGTGTCATCTCCACTTGTTTATTACTCTACACTTCCTGCCCCTTCGCGTGTTCTCCGTTAGTCGTTAAAAGACAAGCTAAAAACCAGCCTCAATAAGTTTACTGTCCTCTGGAAACCTCACCTCTCATGCATCCTCAGATCGTTCCAGCAGAGACGGGGCCGTGTCGTCAAGCTTGGGGAGCACTGGCCCAGACTAAACCGAAAGTTAGCTATTCAAGTTCATAGATAAAAATGTCAGCGAGCAGATCTCGAGTGCCGGCATTCGTTGACTGTAGCCTGTGGTACAGGAGCACTTCAAATCATGCACGTCTCATGAAGAGATGGTGATGAGCGGTTCTCAGCATCTCAGCACTCGCGCTTCCCATAGAGCCTGGTCAACGTCTGGTTACCCAGCCTCACATACACAGACACCACCTGTAGTACCCATATAACCAATAATATAAATATAATAATGTGAGAATGTCAATTACCACCTGCCCGGCTCATCCAAACCCAGACTGTATCATCACCACATGCAGACAGGAATGGAGGGTGTCAATGCAAAACCTGGTCAAGGAAGAGGGGAAGACACCGTGGAGTAATACCGCATGGTGAGTCATGAAGCTGTCTGAAGGCTCGAGGCCGTGGAGATGTGGTTTTCTGAAAAGGATGCTGAGAATATCATAGACAGAGAGAAAACAGACGCTGAGGTGTTACTACAAGGCTCATTACGACCCAGATGTAAAGACAAATGGAATTGATGAATAGAAAGAATGGAGTGGAGTCCTATCTGGAGAAATATTAGCCAAGAGATATAGAGGAAGACAGAGAAAGATGTAACAGTTGGGAAACAAATAATAATATAAGCACCAACTACAAAAATATCAGACGAGAGAAAGGATTGGACAGCCATGATAGCCAATGTCTACTCAAGAAGAAGAAGAAGAAGAAGAAGAAGAAGAAGAAGAAGAAGAAGAAGAAGAAGAAGAATCTACAACAAAATCATGAGTCGTTAGTAAACTGCCTCACTGTGAGCGGCTGAGAGTGACTGCTGAGAGTCACTGTTGCATACGTCTATTTACTGCTAACATTTGTAACGTTCATAATTCCAGAGTTAAAATGGGTTAATAGGCCAGAGGCTCGACTTCACCGGGTTTTATCCCATATAATCCAGTCTCTCCCGCAGATCAGTTAATCGCCTGTAGAAAGCATGGCAGACCCTTAGGGGTCTCCGAAAACCTGTACCCCAGAACCGAATAATGCAGTCCGAAGACGAACACCGGCTTTCTGGGCATGAGGAGGGCGGCTGGACACCCAGAGACCGCTGAACGCCCAGAGACGGCTGAACATCCAGAGACTGCTGAACACAACTCTCAAAGACGGCTGAACACCCAGAGACGGCTGAGCACCCAGAGACGGCTGACCACCCAGAGACGGCTGAACACAACTCTCAAAGACGGCTGAGCACCCAGAGACGGCTGAACACAACTCTCAAAGACGGCTGAGCAACCAGAGACGGCTGAACACAACTCTCAAAGACGGCTGAGCACCCAGAGACGGCTGAACACAACTCTCAAAGACGGCTGAGCACCCAGAGACGGCTGAACACCCAGAGACGGCTGAACACCCAGAGACGGCTGAACACCCAGAGACGGCTGAGCACCCAGAGACGGCTGAGCACCCAGAGACGGCTGAGCACCCAGAGACGGCTGAACACCAAGAGACGGCTGAGCACCCAGAGACGACTGAACACCCAGAGACGGCTGAGCACCCAGAGACGACTGGGCAACCAGAGACGGCTGAACACCAAGAGACGGCTGAGCACCCAGAGACGGCTGAGCTACCCAGAGACGGCTGAGCAACCAGAGACGACTGAACACCCAGGGACGACTGAGCACCCAGAGACGACTGAGCACCCAGAGACGACTGAGCAACCAGGGACGGCGAACACCAAGAGACGGCTGAACACCCAGAGATGGCTGAACACCCAGAGACGGCTGAGCAACCAGAGACGGCTGAGCAACCAGAGACGGCTGAGCAACCAGAGACAGCTGAGCACCCAGAGACAGCTGAGCACCCAGAGACAGCTGAGCAACCAGAGACAGCTGAGCAACCAGAGACAGCTGAGCAACCAGAGACAGCTGAGCAACCAGAGACAGCTGAGCAACCAGAGACAGCTGAGCAACCAGAGACGACTGAGCAACCAGAGACAGCTGAGCAACCAGAGACGGCTGAGCAACCAGAGACAGCTGAGCAACCAGAGATGGCTGAACACCCAGAGACGGCTGAGCACCCAGAGACAGCTGAGCAACCAGAGACGGCTGAGCACCCAGAGACGGCTGAGCAACCAGAGACGACTGAGCACCCAGAGACGACTGAGCAACCAGGGACGGCTGAACACCAAGAGACGGCTGAACACCCAGAGACGACTGAGCAACCAGGGACGGCTGAACACCAAGAGACGGCTGAACACCCAGAGATGGCTGAACACCCAGAGACGGCTGAGCACCCAGAGACGGCTGAGCACCCAGAGACGGCTGAGCACCCAGAGACGGCTGAGCAACCAGAGACGGCTGAGCAACCAGAGACAGCTGAGCACCCAGAGACGGCTGAGCACCCAGAGACGGCTGAGCAACCAGAGACAGCTGAGCAACCAGAGACAGCTGAACACCCAGAGACGGCTGAGCAACCAGAGACGGCTGAACACCACTTTCAGAGACGGTTTAGCACAACTCTCAGAGAAGGCTCAACACAACACTCAACGTGCCTTTCCAGTGTGGCCCTTTTGTGCTACAGTTTGAAGACCTTCTGATCCTACATGTCAGAAGTGGAGAGGCCTACTTTATGTGCGCATCTCCCATCCAAGATAAACACCCGTTTGTTTCCACGTCCTACATCCGAAGCTGCTGACGTCGTCTCAGGTAGGATCCCAGGGTACATACAGTCTAGGTCAGCGCGATGAAAGAGCTACAGAGGTGTAGGCTACATAGGCATAAATCACGCCATGTTTACATTGTGTCCCTGGGTGTCTGGCGCACTTGTAGACTGATAACTTCCCACTGCTTCCCATGCCAGAAGCTTGCAACAGAGGTGGCATAAATCACGCCATGTTTACATTGTGTCCCTGGATGTCTGGCGCACTTGTAGACTGATAACTTCCCACTGCTTCCCATGCCAGAAGCTTGCAACAGAGGTGGCATAAATCACGCCATGTTTACATTGTGTCCCTGGATGTCTGGCGCACTTGTAGACTGATAACTTCCCACTGCTTCCCATGCCAGAAGCTTGCAACAGAGGTGGCATAAATCACGCCATGTTTACATTGTGTCCCTGGATGTCTGGCGCACTTGTAGACTGATAACTTCCCACTGCTTCCCATGCCAGAAGCTTGCAACAGAGGTGGCATAAATCACGCCATGTTTACATTGTGTCCCTGGATGTCTGGCGCACTTGTAGACTGATAACTTCCCACTGCTTCCCATGCCAGAAGCTTGCAACAGAGGTGGCATAAATCACGCCATGTTTACATTGTGTCCCTGGGTGTCTGGCGCACTTGTAGACTGATAACTTCCCACTGCTTCCCATGCCAGAAGCTTGCAACAGAGGTGGCATAAATCACGCCATGTTTACATTGTGTCCCTGGATGTCTGGCGCACTTGTAGACTGATAACTTCCCACTGCTTCCCATGCCAGAAGCTTGCAACAGGACAGCGCTAGGATTTTTCATTTCTCGTTCACTCGCTTTGAACTTAAACGTAGTCCATACATGTGCTACTGCTTTCATTTATTTTTGTTTTTGTTTAAGGGCTTGCGGTTCTCTCAGAGGCAGAGCCGCCCCATGACGTCCCTGTTTTTGTTGTGGGCATTTTAGTCCCGCCATGTGCCTTTCTGCCCATAGTGGTCCACAAAGGCCCACTGCCAGTGTTAGTGGACAGTGAGTGGAGTTTTGCAGATCACCGTCCCTGCACCCTAGCCAGATCAAGCGCAGATAAATCTACACTTTGATCTTAGCCAAAAGGTCGAGAAGCACTGGACTGATTCTTGCGTGCGGATTAGCTTTTCCTATTACCAGTGTCCCTCGCCATCAGGTAAGCCCACTCCGACTTCACAGATAGCTTGCAAAATGTCTGAGTTCATTTGTATATGCACCACCTAGGGGAGAGCGATCTAGAGCTTTCGAGGCCGCTTCCAGCCACAAAAGTACCGACCACTAACCCAGTCCTGAATCAGTTTTACAAAATAAAATTAAAAAAAAAACACACCAGGAAGTTAGTCAGTCAACAGATCATCCTCGTTGCGCCTGGAATTATTAGTCCATTAATGTTCACACCCTCTCCTTGGTATCTAACTCAGCGTGTAGCCACTGATGACACCAGTTCTGTGTTCGCTGAATATTCTGTTTGGCTTCCTGCACGGCGCTCTTGTCCAGCCTGACCCCGTTAGACTAGAACCATACACACTCCTTAAGACATTTACTCTTAAGCCACTCTGTGCTAGGTGGGAGGGGGGGGGGGGGTATGGACCCAGGATGTCAGCCTGGTCCATTGCTTATCCAATCCCTACAGCAACGAAGCCCTCAAGCCCATCTGCTCGCTCGTGTCCTCTGAACCCCGCATGTCCTGGCACAAACATGTCACAGATATCAGTCAGCCTTGAAATCCTCGGAGATTCAAGTCCCTGCCTTCTGATCCAGCCCATCTCAATCGTCTTGAGCATACTCATGGAATCGCTGAGAAAACATGCAGACCCCGAAAGTTATATACACCCCCGCTCCCCGCCCAATATAGCGGAGCGGACGCCTAACCTTGTCTGATAGGAAAACAGGGGAACTCAGTTAAAGCTACTCAGTCCGCAGTTGGAATAGCAAGGATCTACTGTCCCAGGAAACTGTTGAAACAAATCTGAGCAGATACCCTAAGAGAATACATACATCGTGCAAATATATCAACCTCTAATGCGGGCGCGGTTGTCAAGGGGAAACCATCACAATAATACCTCAAGAATTAAGTTTGTGGGCTGGCACACAGCTAGATAAGGAAACTTTTAAAGTATGTAATTATGGGCGATTCTTAGAGGCATCAGCCCACACGACACAGTTTCATTCTATCACCTCGCATCCAAAGGCCAGTATTTGCCACCATGAGCTAATATTCACACGCATAACCTCACACACATGCTCTCACACACACAACCTCACACATACGCTCATCCGCACAACCTCACACATATGCTCACACACAGTCACACAAACATGCTCACACAAAGCACACAAACATGCTCACATACCACCACACAAACATGCTCACATACCACCACACAAACATGCTCACACACAACCAAGCTCACACACACTTTCTAAGTGGACTTACATATGCGCGCCCTGCAGCGGCCACACTTCTGTAGGGTCCACGAGATGGAGGACTCCTGTGACTCGGACCGCCGGGGCATCCAGCCGCTGAGTCGCCGATGTCTGAGCAGACTGGGCACGGGTTTGGTGGTCAGATCAACCGTGGCGGTGTGAGCAACCGTGGCGGTGTGAGCAACCGTGGCGGTGTGAGCAACCGTGGCGGTGCTTGTCTCCTCCACGCTGACGCTTCTCCCCCGAGCAGACATGGTCTTGGTTTTGCTAGTAATACAGTGGGATCTCCAGCCAATGTTGCGATTCGGGATCGATACAATCCATTTGTTCTATTTATACAGTTAATGATACACACAGGTCGCTTATAGAATCCGTCGTGTTCAATTACTGTAATCTAACGCAAACACTGGAACGCACAGAGAAGTCACAAATTACACCTGGCATGTCTCTTATATTTCACAATTTACCAAATACATCACAGGAGCCGCGGTGGCATGGCAGTTAGCGCGCTGGCCAAGACAGTGGCGCGGGTGCAATCCCCAGCACGGGCAGGACTATGTTATATTCGATCAGTATGGCCCTGGGGACGGCCCTGTCACACAAACACCAGTACCAGACCCTTTCCTGAGAGTTGTTTGGGAAGGGTAGCCGAAGAGGATGGGAACTGTTCGCTCACTTCATATTCCGTGGCTGTATCTGCTATGGGACTATACTACTATTGCATGATGGGATGTGTCAAAGAAATAAAGAAGACAATAGGACAAGCAAAAACTGCGTTGCATAACATGAAATAAAGAAGACAATAGGACAAGCAAAAACTGCGTTGCATAACATGAAATAAAGAAAACAATAGGACAAGCAAAAACTGCGTTGCATAACATGAAGAATATACAGTAAATGGCCACTCCGCCTGCTCTTGTCCATATTTTACTTCAGAAGGATTGCTGGCGTGCGCAGTTTTGTTTGTTCCTGACACGAACAGACAGTCGCCCGATCCACTACCCCAGACTCGAGGAGGAGAACATACCTTGTAGTGATCGCTAATCACCATTACCTACTCAAATATTCGGTACAGCAAATCAACATTGGTGGATAAATAAAACACAGCGTTGTATCACCTCTCTCTCTAATCTGTAGGGTTCTTCTTCTTCTTCTTCTACTGCACCCGGAGAATTTTTTTTTTCGGACGCGATTGCGTTGTGTCTGTTTACAGCAGAGCTGTATTCTTGCGCCGTTATGCCGACATATCCGACTTCTGCGGGCATATGTTGACCGGGTTAACCTTCCCAGGGGATCTGTAGGATTAGGAAGCACTCAATGAGAAACCCCAGGGATGTCAACAGAATTGAGCAGTACAGCGCCGTGTTGCAGACAGTCAGATATCCTATGGCCAAGTTGTATCCAGCAACTGACGTCTCGTGTGAGCCGCTAAACAGACATCCTAAGTCGCACATCTGTTCATCGCCACATCCACATAGCTACACAATCTTTGCGGTGTCCAGGGAGAAACGCCTCTACACGTCAGACGCAGACATGTCAAATACAGAGGGACCCTTGCGGTTGTTACGAGAAGTACATTCGCAGGTTCTGACTGGCACTCACAGAAGTACATATAAAAAATAGAGATCAGAAGACAAATGGGAAATGAAGGCTGGCCGCACGCAGCTAGTGGCCTCATGTTTGCTCTCAGCCCCACGCACACTGGTGTTCACGGTAGTCTCAGCACTGAACATGACCTGTATGTGTCCCAGCTAGGGAGGGTGTAAAGACCCTTCTCCCGACCCAGCCTGTATGTGTCCCAGCGAGGGTGGGTGTAAAGACCCTTCTCCCGACCCAGCCTGTATGTGTCCCAGCGAGGGTGGGTGTAAATACCCTTCTCCCGACCCAGCCTGTATGTGTCCCAGCGAGGGTGGGTGTAAAGACTCTTCTCCCGACCCAGCCTGTATGTGTCCCAGCGAGGGTGGATGTAAAGACTCTTCCCCCGACCCAGTCTGTATGTGTCACAGCGAGGCTGGGTGTATGTGACCCAGCGAGGGTGGGTGTAAAGACTCTTCCCCCATCCTAGCAAAGGTGGGTGTAAAGACCCTTCTCCCGACCCATCGAGGGTTGGTTTAAAGACCTTTCTCCCAACCCAGTACCAAATATATGTGTCCCAGCGAGGGTGGGTGTAAGGACCCTTCTCCCGACCGAGCGAGGCTGAGTGTAAAGACCCTTCTCCCGACCCAGTACCAACTGCACGGGAACTGTGTTGCATTACTCACCTACCCCTCCACAAGTTCAAAAACCCCACAGTATGTACAAAACCGGTCTTGGAACCTCACACCTGCAGAGATGTACAGTAGAATGCGACCAGGCCATGGTTCAGTAAGTCAGTCACAGATTCTTGTACACGCCTGAATCCACATTGGACATAATGTACTGTACCTATATTTGTATAGACCAACCGGCACTGGGTGGCTGATGAGGTCAGTGTTACACTGGCCGCCTCGACTTCCCAAGACATGTCCTAGCACCCATGTTAGGCTGGAGCGACCCGGGACTTTCCCAGACATGTCCCAGCACCCATGTTAGGCTGGAGTGACCCAGTACTTCCACAGACATGTACCAGCACCCATGTTAGGCTGGAGTGACCCAGTACTTCCCCAGACATGTCCCAGCACCCATGTTAGGCTGGAGTGACCCAGTACTTCCACAGACATGTCCCAGCACCCATGTTAGGCTGGAGTAACCCAGTACTTCCCCAGACATGTCCCAGCACCCATGTTAGGCTGGAATGACTCAGTACTTCCACATACATGTCCCAGCACCCATGTTAGGCTGGAGCCACCCAGTACTTCCACAGACATGTCCCAGCACCCATGTTAGGCTGGAGCCACCCAGTACTTCCACAGACATGTCCCAGCACCCATGTTAGACTGGAGCCACCCAGTACTTCCACAGACATGTCCCAGCACCCATGTTAGGCTAGAGTGACCCAGTACTTCCACAGACATGTCCCAGCACCCATGTTAGGCTGGAGCCACCCAGTACTTCCACAGACATGTCCCAGCACCCATGTTAGACTGGAGCCACCTGGGACTTCCCAAGAAATGTCCCAGCACCCATGTTAGGCTGGAGCCACCCAGTACTTCCACAGACATGTCCCAGCACCCATGTTAGGCTGAAGCCACCCAGTACTTCTACAGACATGTCCCAGCACCCATGTTAGTTGGAGCCACCTGGGACTTCCAAGACATGTCCCAGCACCCATGTTAGGCTAGAAACACCCGGGACTTCCCAAAACATGTCCCAGCTCCCATGTTAGGCTGGAGCCACCTGGGACTTCCCAAGACATGTCCCAGCACCCATGTTAGGCTAGAAACACCCGGGACTTCCCAAAACATGTCCCAGCACCCATGTTAGGCTGGAGCCACCCAGGAATTCCCAAGACATGTCCCAGCACCCATGTTAGGCTGGAGCCACCCAGTACTTCCACAGACATGTCCCAGCACCCATGTTAGGCTGGAATGACTCAGTACTTCCACATACATGTCCCAGCACCCATGTTAGGCTGGAGCCACCCAGTACTTCCACAGACATGTCCCAGCACCCATGTTAGGCTGGAGCCACCCAGTACTTCCACAGACATGTCCCAGCACCCATGTTAGACTGGAGCCACCCAGTACTTCCACAGACATGTCCCAGCACCCATGTTAGGCTAGAGTGACCCAGTACTTCCACAGACATGTCCCAGCACCCATGTTAGGCTGGAGCCACCCAGTACTTCCACAGACATGTCCCAGCACCCATGTTAGACTGGAGCCACCTGGGACTTCCCAAGAAATGTCCCAGCACCCATGTTAGGCTGGAGCCACCCAGTACTTCCACAGACATGTCCCAGCACCCATGTTAGGCTGAAGCCACCCAGTACTTCTACAGACATGTCCCAGCACCCATGTTAGTTGGAGCCACCTGGGACTTCCCAAGACATGTCCCAGCACCCATGTTAGGCTAGAAACACCCGGGACTTCCCAAAACATGTCCCAGCTCCCATGTTAGGCTGGAGCCACCTGGGACTTCCCAAGACATGTCCCAGCACCCATGTTAGGCTAGAAACACCCGGGACTTCCCAAAACATGTCCCAGCACCCATGTTAGGCTGGAGCCACCCAGGAATTCCCAAGACATGTCCCAGCACCCATGTTAGGCTGGAGCCACCCAGTACTTCCACAGACATGTCCCAGCACCCATGTTAGGCTAGAAACACCCGGGACTTCCCAAAACATGTCCCAGCACCCATGTTAGGCTGGAGCCACCTGGGACTTCCCAAGACATGTCCCAGCACCCATGTTAGGCTGGAGCCACCCAGGAATTCCCAAGACATGTCCCAGCACCCATGTTAGGCTAGAAACACCCGGGACTTCCCAAGACATGTCCCAGCACCCATGTTAGGCTGGAGCCACCCAAGAATTCCCAAGACATGTCCCAGCACCCATGTTAGGCTGGAGACACCCAGGAATTCCCAAGACATGTCCCAGCACCCATGTTAGGCTGGAGACACCCAGGAATTCCCAAGACATGTCCCAGCATCCATGTTAGACTGTAGACACCCAGGACTTCCCAAGACATGTCCCAGCACCCATGTTATTCTGCAGTCACCCGGGAGCCCAGCCCAACTACACAACATTCATACCGGCCCCGATGTGGGTGTAAGCCATGACCGGCGCGCTGGCAGTCTAGGCACCCCGCCAACGCCGCCACCAGGACCTGGTTGAACACAACACTCCCTTCAAGGACTCTACCCCCTGATCATGCCACGTAGTCAAACCGTTCAGGTACTGATCTCGCCTTGCCCTGACTCTTGACAGTGTATGTCTAATGTCCCTAGTCAAGGAACGGTTTTAGTGTTTATGTCCGTCCATGACACTGTCGGCATGGTCCTCATCCAGGACATTTCCCACTGCCGTTAGATCTGTGGCGGGGAACGTCCAGCCCGCCAGAAGTAAAAGGCCTGCAAAATCATTTATTCTGGCCCTGCCAAGGCAACCGCAGGCTGCACTCGAAATTCATTAAACTCTAGGAGTTTTATAAACAGCCATCATTGAATCTCGTAGTAACATCATCAACACCAACTAACATCACACACCTCACCGTAGAGAAACCGTTCCAGCGTGAGTTTGTTACATACTTGACTAAATACATCACATCACGCTAATGTGTTTACGTTAATATCTGTGTCTGACCCGCGAATATGTTGTTATTGTTATAAATATCTCAACGGCCCTTAGCAGATAAAAGGTACCACACCCCTGCATGAGATGTTTCAGAGCTTGTCTGCTTATTGTCCATGTTTCACCAGATCCCTCAAACCAAGTGTAGATTCACAAAGGACGTGTAATGAACAAACTACGTCTAGTATAAATACAGTGAGAGGTTAACACACAGGAAATCCACACAACACAAACTGCGCTATGAAGGCCACATATCCGCACACACACAAAGCCTCGGCCTCGACTGGGCAACAATTGTTATATCAAATCTGCACTCCGCAGCTTCACCACGCTGCAGTTATTAAAACACTGTCAAGGTCGCGCCAGCGACCTGGTTGCGCGAAACGCGATACTCAACCTGGAGAGGGCACAAGTCAATGAAAGCTGAGAGAGAGAGAGAGAGAGAGAGAGAGAGAGAGAGAGAGAGAGAGAGAGAGAGAGAGAGAGAGAGAGAGAGAGAGAGAGATCCACGTCCCCTAAACAGTGTTATTGTTATCTATCGTTGTCCGACTTTTTCTGTGTGTAGGAAAATGCAACCTGTCTCTCCCATTCGAATGTGTGTATATGTGTGTGTGTTTTTGCACGGTTCTATTCTCCGTTTGCCTCAGCCAAGACATCATCTAGCCTGCTCCCTGGCCTAGGTGTTAAACGACTTTCTCCGTAATCGCGTATATCCACGTCTGTAACGCAGCTGCGTGAGATTTGGTAGCGGACCGCGCCGCGTTGGTTACTTACGGGGTATGTGAGCCGGTCGTTCAGAAAGCAATGGCAAACTATGAGCTTAATCTTGCCATGACATCAACAGCAGCTGAAAAATGCTGGTGTTGACAGCAATGTATTGTAAAGGATATGTGGAAAAACATGCCATCATCTGTTTGTTTTTCTCCTCTTTAACATCATCTCATCATGATGTGCCCTGCCAACTGGCGTGTTCATGCATCTGTACAGACCTCGACCCCTGAATAAATTCGGTTGATGATATTCCTCCATGTCACCGCCTCAGTCCGTCCCTGCCTCTCCTACCACTGGTCTCTCCATAATATTCCCCCCTGCCACCGCCTCAGTCTGTCCCTGCCTCTCCTGCCGCAGGTCTCTCCAGTCGCCCCGAAGAGTTCCAATACCTCTCTTCTCATTACACGACCAGAGATGAGGCTATCCTTCTTAAATGTGTTCACACTGTTCTACTTCTATGAACGTTACCCAGGTATTGTCTCAGGTCAGAGCACCAGTGACAGGTTCTCAACACTGACCTGCTCATATCTGCGATGGAAATCACAGGTTTGGTTTGATCTATGTGTATGCCTACGCCGCTTTCCTTGCTGAGTGTCTGCACTTTGTTAGCTCGCTGGTGGAGATCCTGTTATGTTCCAGCCTCCCCGACTGTATCTTTAGACTATCTGCAAACACAGCAGCCGAGTGGTCAGTATGTCCAGCAACCGGCTCTTCTAGGTGACTCCAGCTATCACATCACACGTCTGACTTTCTAAGTCTGGTCAAAATATGTGCTTTATTTAGTTGACAGATTGTTTGTTCGGTTGGCTGGTTGTTTGTTTGGCTAGTTTTGTTGTTGTTGCTTATTTGGTTGGTTGATTGGGTGGTGATTGATAGATTTGCTAGCTGTTTGGTTGGTTGGTTGGTTGGTTGGTTGGTTGTCTGGTTCGTTGTGAATTATGTGGAAAACTGAGCTTTCACTCATAAGTACGATGAATTGGCCTTCTCGTAATCTCAGCCCTGAAAATCTCTTGCATTTACCGAAATGGGGAACTGCATTGCAGAGTACCCCCTACCCTCTCATAGCCCAGAAAAGCAGCGAGGTGTGAACGACGGGTCCTGGGAGCTCACAAATGCGGAGATGCGTATTAGGATGTAGCCAGGTCATGGTATGTCATCACAACACACAGGGACTGGCAGAGACTCGGCCTGGGTGTGTGGCCAGGTCATGGTATGTCATCACAACACACAGGGACTGGTAGAGACTCGGCCTGGGTGTGTGGCCAGGTCATGGTATGTCATCACAACACACAGGGACTGGTAGAGACTCGGCCTGGGTGTGTGGCCAGGTCATGGTATGTCATCACAACACACAGGGACTGGTAGAGACTCGGCCTGGGTGTGTGGCCAGGTCATGGTATGTCATCACAACACACAGGGACTGGTAGAGACTCGGCCTGGGTGTGTGGCCAGGTCATGGTATGTCATCACCACACACAGGGACTGGTAGAGACTCGGCCCTGGGTGTGTGGCCAGGTCATGGTATGTCATCACCACACACAGAGGACTGGTAGAGACTCGGCCTAGGTGTGTGGCCAGGTCATGGTATGTCATCACAACACACAGAGACTGGTAGAGACTCGGCCTAGGTGTGTGGCCAGGTCATGGTATGTCATCACAACACACAGAGACTGGTAGAGACTCGGCCTAGGTGTGTGGCCAGGTCATGGTATGTCATCACAACACACAGAGACTGGTAGAGACTCGGCCTGGGTGTGTGGCCAGGCCATCGTATGTCATCACAACACACAGAGACTGGTAGAGACTCGGCCTGGGTGTGTGGCCAGGCCATCGTATGTCATCACAACACACAGAGACTGGTAGAGACTCGGCCTAGGTGTGTGGCCAGGTCATGGTATGTCATCACAACACACAGAGACTCGGCCTGGGTATGTGGCCAGGTCATGGTATGTCATCACAACACACAGGGACTGGTAGAGACTCGGCCTGGGTGTGTGGCCAGGTCATGGTATGTCATCACAACACACAGGGACTGGTAGAGACTCGGCCTAGGTGTGTGGCCAGGTCATGGTATGTCATCACAACACACAGGGACTGGTAGAGACTCGGCCTGGGTGTGTGGCCAGGTCATGGTATGTCATCACAACACACAGGGACTGGTAGAGACTCGGCCTGGGTGTGTGGCCAGGTCATGGTATGTCATCACAACACACAGGGACTGGCAGAGACTCGGCTAGGTGTGTGGCCAGGTCATGGTATGTCATCACAACACACAGGGACTGGTAGAGACTCGGCCTGGGTGTGTGGCCAGGTCATCGTATGTCATCACAACACACAGGGACTGGTAGAGACTCGGCCTAGGTGTGTGGCCAGGTCATGGTATGTCATCACAACACACAGGGACTGGCAGAGACTCGGCCTGGGTGTGTGGCCAGGTCATGGTATGTCATCACAACACACAGGGACTGGCAGAGACTCGGCCTGGGTGTGTGGCCAGGTCATGGTATGTCATCACAACACACAGGGACTGGCAGAGACTCGCCTGGGTGTGTGGCCAGGTCATGGTATGTCATCACAACACACAGGGACTGGTAGAGACTCGGCCTAGGTGTGTGGCCAGGTCATGGTATGTCATCACAACACACAGGGACTGGTAGAGACTCGGCCTGGGTGTGTGGCCAGGTCATGGTATGTCATCACAACACACAGGGACTGGTAGAGACTCGGCCTGGGTGTGTGGCCAGGTCATGGTATGTCATCACAACACACAGGGACTGGTAGAGACTCGGCCTAGGTGTGTGGCCAGGTCATGGTATGTCATCACAAACACACAGGGACTGGTAGAGACTCGGCCTGGGTGTGTGGCCAGGTCATGGTATGTCATCACAACACACAGGGACTGGCAGAGACTCGGCCTGGGTGTGTGGCCAGGTCATGGTATGTCATCACAACACACAGGGACTGGCAGAGACTCGGCCTGGGTGTGTGGCCAGGTCATGGTATGTCATCACAACACACAGGGACTGGTAAGAGACTCGGCCTGGGTGTGTGGCCAGGTCATGGTATGTCATCACAACACACAGGGACTGGCAGAGACTCGGCCTGGGTGTGTGGCCAGGTCATGGTATGTCATCACAACACACAGGGACTGGCAGAGACTCGGCCTGGGTGTGGTGGCCAGGTCATGGTATGTCATCACAACACACAGGGACTGGCAGAGACTCGGCCTGGGTGTGTGGCCAGGTCCATGGTATGTCATCACAACACACAGGGACTGGCAGAGACTCGGCCTGGGTGTGTGGCCAGGTCATGGTATGTCATCACAACCACACAGGGACTGGCAGAGACTCGGCCTGGGTGTGTGGCCAGGTCATGGTATGTCATCACAACACACAGGGACTGGTAGAGACTCGGCCTGGGTGTGTGGCCAGGTCATGGTATGTCATCACAACACACAGGGACTGGCAGAGACTCGGCCTGGGTGTGTGGCCAGGTCATGGTATGTCATCACAACACACAGGGACTGGCAGAGACTCGGCCTGGGTGTGTGGCCAGGTCATGGTATGTCATCACAACACACAGGGACTGGCAGAGACTCGGCCTGGTGTGTGGCCAGGTCATGGTATGTCATCACAACACACAGGGACTGGCAGAGACTCGGCCTGGGTGTGTGGCCAGGTCATGGTATGTCATCACAACACACAGGGACTGGCAGAGACTCGGCCTGGGTGTGTGGCCAGGTCATGGTATGTCATCACAACACACAGGGACTGGCAGAGACTCGGCCTAGGTGTGTGGCCAGGTCATGGTATGTCATCACAACACACAGGGACTGGCTAGAGACTCGGCCTAGGTGTGTGGCCAGGTCATGGTATGTCATCACAACACACAGGGACTGGCAGAGACTCGGCCTAGGTGTGTGGCCAGGTCATGGTATGTCATCACAACACACAGGGACTGGCAGAGACTCGGCCTGGGTGTGTGGCCAGGTCATGGTATGTCATCACAACACACAGGGACTGGCAGAGACTCGGCCTGGGTGTGTGGCCAGGTCATGGTATGTCATCACAACACACAGGGACTGGCAGAGACTCGGCCTGGTGTGTGGCCAGGTCATGGTATGTCATCACAACACACAGGGACTGGTAGAGACTCGGCCTGGGTGTGTGGCCAGGTCATGGTATGTCATCACAACACACAGGGACTGGTAGAGACTCGGCCTAGGTGTGTGGCCAGGTCATGGTATGTCATCACAACACACAGGGACTGGTAGAGACTCGGCCTGGGTGTGTGGCCAGGTCATGGTATGTCATCACAACACACAGGGACTGGCAGAGACTCGGCCTGGGTGTGTGGCCAGGTCATGGTATGTCAAGTCATCACAACACACAGGGACTGGTAGAGACTCGGCCTAGGTGTGTGGCCAGGTCATGGTATGTCATCACAACACACAGAGACTGGTAGAGACTCGGCCTAGGTGTGTGGCCAGGTCATGGTATGTCATCACAACACACAGGGACTGGTAGAGACTCGGCCTGGGTGTGTGGCCAGGGGCTAGGGGCATGTGTCGTTCATACACTCCTGTTACCTGTTTACACCGGGGTCATGATGCATGACGTGATCAACAACTGTGACTACATGGAGGAGCATCGATGATGTATGCGTCAAGGATGCTATTGTCGCGACTTACCTGCCACTCTTGACACAGCTGTGTCGTGTACGGGGGATTGCTGGTCCATGGATGTGGCGGTTTGCTAGTCCATGGATGTGGTGGTTTGCTAGTCCATGGATGTGGCGGTTTGCTAGTCCATGGATGTGGCGGTTTGCTAGTCCATGGATGTGGCGGTTTGCTAGTCCATGGATGTGGCGGTTTGCTAGTCCATGGATGTGGCGGTTTGCTAGTCCATGGATGTGGCGGTTTGCTAGTCCATGGATGTGGCAGTTTGCTAGTCCATGGATGTGGCGGTTTGCTAGTCCATGGATGTGGCTGGACCGGGCATCTGCCAACACAACCAGATCACTTATGATTGCGCTAGTACTAAGTGAGCGGACCCAGGGGCGCCTATTCTGTCGGAGGTTGAGTCTACAGGTCGTTGGACAATGTGACAGAGCGAGCAGCCAGGCTGTGAAGATAGACCGACTAGCAGGAGGCTGACAACCTGGGCAGACAGATAGACATACAGGCAGACAACAGAACGTGTGCCGCCCACCACCATTAACTGCCAACATGACCTCACAGATCAATATACAGCCGTAATTAAGCATGAGATCCCTCCTCACATACACCCTGGGATCGATCGTAACTAAGCACGGGATCCCAAGTCACACACTGAGGGATCGATCGTATCAGTCACAATACAAGCACAGAGTTGTTCCCTTTCGCTCGATTTGACCTCAAGCGTAGTCCATACATGTGCTACACATTCTAGTGCACGGGACAGATGTTTGCGTGTGGATTAGCTATCCCTGTTATATGTGTCCCTCACCATCTGGCGAAACCACATCGACTTCTGAGGTACTTGTAATTTATGTCCCGAAGTCAAAGACAAGTAGTCAACATTTTAGTCAAACTGATCGGTGAAGGGGTTGAAACCGCTACTTCGGCATCGGAACAACGGATGGATGTGGGTGTGCGTGCGTGCGTGTGTGCGTGCGTGTGTGTTGTAGTGCATATTGTCAGGCTGTGAGAGGAGAGCGTCTCGGGACAGTTGTGACAGCTGGGAAGATGGAGTTTGTTAGAAGGAGAGAGAGAAAATACTGGATGTGGTGGTCTTGCGCACCCAGTCAGATTTTGAGCTCGCAGAGGGGAAGGAGAGATCTGCAGCATAGCTTCCGTGGAGATGGTCCTGTGATACCGTTTATGGAGGAAAGTCTACACCACCCTCATTCCTAGTGCAAGCCCGTGTCAAGGCTCAAACGACCTGAATGTCAACGCGCCGGACTTCGTGAGTTAAAACTCAGCCTTCTAGAGGGTCCGCCAACCAATCAAGTGCTTCATAGCTTCAATGTCCGCCACCAACCAATCAAAAGGCCTTATAGCTTCTATGTTCGAGACCAACCAATCGCACGCCTCATAGCTTTAATGTTCGAGACCAACCAATCGCACGCCTCATAGCTTTAATGTTCGAGACCAACCAATCGCACGCCTCATAGCTTTAATATCTGCCAATGTCATGCAGACTTCTTCTTCTTCTTGTACCCTACATTATCCATTGGGGAATAGGCCCTCAAGCAAGTCACCCCACCACCGTATCTGTAGCCGTCCCGGGCAGCTCTGTCCATGTCCTTTCTTGTTCATCTGTTTCTACTTCTCTTCTCCTGTTATTGTAGGTCTTCCTCTGTGTCTGTTGTCCTGTGCGTTCCAGACTCAGGCTTTTCTAGTGATACTGTTCTCGGGTTTTCTCAACGTATGGCCCACCTAGCGCCAGCGTCTGTCCATCACCTCTTGGTTCATTGGCATTTGATGTAGACTACTACAATAACTACTGACAGGCGAACATAACTTCACCAACGATCCTAGTGACAAGCTGCGGTATATCTAACCAAGAGAAGAACGCCACTATAAAACAGATCAGATACATGCCAAAACACACTTGCTTATAACTGTAACAGATGTCAATACACAATGAATCTTCGTGCAAACCACACATGAACACTTCCGTTGAACGAATTCACTACCTAACACAATTCCGCTTCTAAATTTAACGACACTTTAAACACTAATTCCAGAATAAGGTGTACTTGTTCAAGAATATCTCCGTCACAAGAACACAGGCAAGGGCCACTGGCGGGGGAAATCTGCCGAGAGTGTGGCTGTTGTGAGGCGCGGGGCCTGCTGCAGTGACGAGTTGTTTACCATCGGCCGAGTCACGGCAGATAAAAATAGACTGATCAATCAAGGTCGACATTGGCCATTCGCGCATGCGTAGGATTTCATATAAAACATTACTCGTGGGCGTAGAGCTGAGGGTGGGGGGGGGGGGGGGAGTGTGTGCGCGTGCGTGTGTGAGCTTACTTGCGTGTGTGAGAGAGATAGAGAGAAAGGGGAGGGCGAAGCGAGAGACAGAGGAGTGCGGAGCGAGCGAGAGAGCGAGAGAAGAGAGAGAGAGAGAGAGAGAGAGAGAGGAGGGCGGAGCGAGCGAGAGAGCGAGAGAGAAGAGGAGGGCGGAGCGAGCGAGGAGAGCGAGAGAGAGAGAGAGAGAGAGAGAGAGAGAGAGGAGGGCGGGAGCGAAAAGAGAGGAAGGCGGAGTGGAAGAGAGAGAGCGAGGAGGGCAGATTGTGTGTGTGTGTGTGTGTGTGAGAGAGAGAGAGAGAGAGAGAGAGAGAGGAGGGCAGATTGAGAGAGAGAGAGAGAGAGAGAGAGTAGGGTAGAGTGTAAGAGGCAGAGGAGAGAGGAGAGCAGAGGGTGAGGGGGTTCAGGGTTGGAATTTGCATTCCCAAAGAGGAAACTGGTCCAGTAACACGCGGTGGAGCCGATCTCTCTTCGAAGTCCAGTGTGAGATATTCTTTTCATAGCTAGCAGAGTCACAATGTGCTTAATGGAAAACTCTCTACACATTTAATGGAAAGAGTCACAATACACTCAATGGGAAAGAAGTACATTGACAAAACAGTGCACAGGTGGAGGATTCCATGGACCCCCGTATACGTCAAACACGCAATCATGACCTGGGAGGCTACCCAGAGAGCAAACTTAAAGAAGAAAACCTGCCAGTGATAAGACCAATACCATGGATCAGTGTCCACCAGATACAGTGGCCAGCTCCCAACGATATGCTAGATCTGGCCAACACGCTAGGGTCAGTGCACTACCAGATACAGTGGCGATCTCCCAGGAAGTACCTACTGTCAGGGTCACTACTACTAACTACATGCTCGAGGAGGTGACGCTAATGGTCCATGACTTCTAGTACAGGCTAAGACAAGAGGGACGATAGAAGCGTGATCAATTCTCTCCAGAAATGTTCGTGCACTGTTACCAGATTCACCTGGTGTGATGTACGGGAGGATACATGAGCACTGTAGAGATATTCATATGCGCTGAACGCAACCTTTCACCACACGATTGTGTCACCAAGGGTAACCTGCCAGCTGTACACCGAAAACACTTAACATTGCCAGTGAGACCATGCTATTTGCTCATGTAATGGGAGAAAGCAGCTGGATTCTAAAGGCGCGCCCTGCTGAAAATCGGTGACGGGGTATCAGGTTGACAATGTCCTATCTCTCCACTACACCGTGGAAGTCACGGGAGGGTCGCTGCAGACAGAGATCACCCCCTGCATGAAGTTATGGATGTGATCAAGGGTCACGGACTGAGACGAGGCAGGTCGTGGATGGCACAGACAGATATATCTATCGCCAGATGTGTGACATAGAGAACATTAATCGCGAAAAAGAGTGGGTAAAAGTACCGGAGGACATGTCCGACTGGCACAATGTAATAGTAACACAGGGAGTGGGCGGCGGGCCGCGCAGTGTGAGGTGAAACAATTGCTACAGGGCAACATACTTCAAGGTGACAGTGATTTACACCGATGTGAAGAGGTAAGAAACAGACCTAGTGGCCGGGGATTCATTGTGAAGGAACGATGCTTAAAACAGGATAGTATGGTATATGAGACAACGACCTCCAGCATGAGAATGGAGGTGGAAGCAGCAACAGCGGCCTTCCGGTGGTTGGAGGTGAACGCTGCAACACACATTGTATTCATTGCGGGCTCACGGAGTATGCTTAGTAAGGTGGAGAAAGGAATGTTTCGTGTGGAATGGCTTGCCTCGTTTCAGAGGTCACAGATTGCGAGAATATTATGGATTTTTTGCCCTGGTCATGCAGGAGTGCGGGGGAATGAACAGGCTGATAGGCTGGCAGGTAATGCACTTCTTGATGGTAGATTACCTGTGGATAAGGGAGAGGTGGTCGCGCGCCTGTCGGACCAGGTGGAGAAAGCGGTGAAACAAACTGAGAACCCGTATGTGGAGAGGATGATAGGCGGGGAATCTGCAGGGGTTCTGGCAGAATCTCAAAACTGAGAGGGAAGACCAGGAGAACCTTCAATCATATGGCGGTGGGAAAGATTAGCTGTATGATTCTTGGCTGGCTGTTGAACGAGGGGGCGGAGCGCGCATGAGAATGTCTTGAGTGCAGTGATGTCGGTTCTTAGCTCATAACTCTTGCATGTAAAATATGGACAATAAGCAGACAAGCTGAAAAACACGTGGTTGTGTATTTATGTTGAAAGGATTCATGACACTACTTCATGATATGTTGAGCTGTTTTTGTCTGTCTGTGTTCTGTAGTATGCACCTGACAGGATACACCGACATATGCCTGGCAATAACGTATGCGACATATTGTGTGTGTCTTCATGACTCAAACGAGACAAGTCCCCACTTCCCACATCACCGGCTCCACACTAGTGGTTGTGCATGCCACCGCCGTCCTTGAACTCCGCAGACACGCGCTAACCTACGTGTATAGTGTCCGGGTCATTTCTGCCCACCCCCGTGTGTTTGAGGTGACGTCACAGTGTGCAGGTTGTCATTTCTGTGGATCTCCAGACATGCTCTAGCTCAGTGGTTCTCAACCTTTTTTTGGCCCATACATCTCTTCACCATATGTTCAGAACGTCACCCCCCCCCTCCCCGGGGCTTTCGTATTTTCTCCCTATAAATCCCCCCCCCCCCCGCCCCATCACAGTATATGTAAAAATGGAAGCTACATTAAATAAAACATACTAGAACAATGGTCCTCAACCTTCGGGGAATTTTTAGGGTTTCTGGGGGGGGGGGGGGGGAGAATTAAAATTATTTCAAGATCGCGTTAATACAAGAACCGATTCCTTGATATTGTTTTTACCTCCATACTTTAGCTTCTGCAATTCTCGCATTTCTGACATTCGTTTTATACCGTAAGAAGACCCGCAAATCACGTTTTATGTAGACATCTAGACTTGTTATAGTATGTGTTATTAAATTTAGCTTCCATTTTTACGTATACTGGGGGGGGGGGGAATTTATAGGGAAGAAATACGAAAGGGGGGGGGGGTGACGTTCTGAACATATGGTTAAGGAGTGCATGGGCCAAAACAGGTTGAGAACCACTGTACTAGAACAAGTCTAGACATCTACATAAAACGTGATTTTCGGGTCTACTTACGGTATAAAACGAATTTCAGAAGGGCGAGAAGTACATAACCGTAAAATATGGAGGTAAAAACAATATCAAGTAATTGGTTCTTGTATTAACGCGATCTTGAAATAATTTTAATCCCCCTTCCCTAGAAACCCTAAAATTGCCCCCTGGGGGGGGGGGGGGAAGGGATTTCCCCACCTATTGAGAACCACTGCACTAGCTGATCGAGGCTCACGTGGGCTGGCGGCTTCCTCTTCCTGTCACCTCCCAATGTAACATAGACCCCCACCCCAGCTCACGCCACGCCGTTTGCCACGTCTTCATAATGGGTTGAATGTTGCAGCCTTGTCCGGGATGAGGTAGCCACCTCACCTCCACCTGTCTTGGTAGCCTCTCACGACATGCATGCCAGGTGGCAGTGTTGCGGTTCTCTGCTTGCCTTGTGTGGGATCCTGTAACACACAGGCCAGACTGGCGGCTGCTGTGTCCAATAACACGCTGTTTAAGCTCCGTGTAGGTGACAGGCAGAAGAACAGTAATGATATCGTACATTCAAGAGGCCAGCATGACCGAATAGATAGGCGCGCTTGCTTTTAAACATCCGGTGTGCTGATGCCGAGGCTGCAGAGTGGGTTGGCCTGATGGTAATAGGGAATAAATCAGTAGCTCGTGTATGGACTACGCCTGAGTTCAAATAGAGCGAACGCAAAATAAAAATCGTACATTCAGACGACAAACATTCCAGTTAATAGTGGCAATGTTGTCATGAGGTGGACATCAGTTAGACAACACACCGGGGCTGGGACATTTTACACTTGTGAAACAATTACTTACAACATAAGCACGAAGGTGTGCGCGAATCGACTTCAGCAAACGGCGGCGTCAAACACAAATACTCGCAGTAATGACAGGATTCCTGGATGGCGTGCGTTCCACGGGAGATAACAGCATTATAACAGCGCAACTAAGTGTATCCGGAGTCATTTCCCCTGCGTGAAGGTTTGCTGTAAATGCTGTTGGGACCACGTACTTTCCTGAACTGAGAGCAAAGCTAGGTACTTACGGTACAACTGGAGCCGTCCTGCGATCTAATCACTAGGTATGGAGCTAGTCACAATAGCCGCGCCAGTTGAACAAAGACACCAGTAGCAATGACAAAAAGTGGACAGTCTGATAATCCGATGACCATTAGACCATTCTCTTAGCCAGACGTTGGACATCGCACAGAGCAGGCTGACTAAGAACACTGCTCAGGCAAAATTTCCAAATGAGAAAATGCACCCACAAAAGGATATTCATAGCATATGTGGTTCTAGTGTACACATATCTGAATCACGATCGGTGCTACGTAATTCGTGCGCTGTACATAGATTCTCCTTGTGCGATCTGCTGGAAGATACTGGGGCACTTTGGAGATATTCATGTGCCATGAACGCGATCCTTCACTAGTTCACAGTGTCCCACCCTACAAGTTGTCCTGTGCAGACACTACTATTGGGATGTTTTGACTTACAACGTCGTATATACTTTACCACAAACGAAGCAACTTGATTTTCAAAACGTTAAGAACTGGGCACGAAGGCCCGACTGACATTCTGCCATTCACATATCTCCCTTCATGAATGTTTACATGAATATACCACTTATAAGGTTAATCTCAGACAACATCAACAACAATCTGTACATTATAATAGGAATATACTCTATACATTATAAACGTATAGGAAATGTGCAAACATCATTACAACATTAACACTGATGATTGATAAGACAACTGAAACAGGCTAATGCGGACGTACCGTACAACAGACAGGAGCATGTTCAGTTTACCAGCATGTATAACGGGAAATGTAGTCTAAACACGACATAACGAGGTGAGGCGACCAGCTCCGCTCTAGTCCACAGGATTTCCAGACAATTATGTAAATAATATGATAACAGGGTGGGTCCACCCCCATAACTCTACTGATGCGACACAGTGGTTAGTAGGTCCCTGGAGGAATATTTTCTGACCGGTTTGGTTAGGCCAGGCTCACGCAACACTCACACACAGCGGTTTAGTAGGTCTCTGGAGGAATATCTTCTGACCGGTTTGTTTTCTATTATACCATTATCCCTACCCCGTTCAAACCTCATAAGACAAGTTATTTAGGCTCCATCCCTGGCTCAGATTAATAATCCTGTGAACAAGTCAGCAAGAAATATATTTAATTTGATTGCCCAAAGAGGGTAATGGCTTCATAATAATTAGAGGGTTATCTATCTACCTTATTAAAAGTTATGACGAATCATCACAGTGTGGCTGCGTGGTCTCTCGAAGTATGGTGTCCGTCTCGAGTGCTGGAGGTCTCGGGTGAGGGCCGGGATTTTTTTCACATGGACTTCTAGTAATACAATTTCCTCTGGTCTCTGGGTAGTGAGATCGGACGCCCGTGTGTATTGTTGCACACGTAAAAAATCCCTTGGCAGTTGGAAATCGATCAAGAGTAGCCTAACGGCGCTGCCCAGGCACAATTTCGAGTTAAAAATCTACCCAAAGTATTTCAGGATCCTCGCCGATGCTACGGAGTTCGTGCACTGAGCTGAGTTTCTCCAGACTCAGGTTTGAGTTTGGAGGAGAACGGAGCACTTATGGATTACACCCGTGTGCCGTGATGTTGATCCATCGACTAAACTAAACGAATCATCACAATCGCAATGAGCCATGCCAATGAGCGTAGGTAGTGATTGTTCTCCATCTCATATGATCGCCAGTCTAGACTGATGTGTGTTCTGGTCCCGAAGATATCATGTCATCTAGAACACTAAACACCGATAACATTCATCATCATCATGTGCCACGCAGATAAGCGTGGGCGGTCATGTCTCGCCATTTCACACGATCACTAGACTCGTCGATCAGCTCTGTGTTCTTGCCTCGACCATACCACGTGGCCAAGCCATCCAGATATTTACTTCTCTGCCTTCCTCTTGTTTTTTCCCCTCAATCTTACCAGTTGTCACCAAGTTCTTAAATTTATTTCTTCTCATAACGTTGTGTATGTGTACGTCCAATTTCTCTAATCAGTTTACGGCTTTCATTTGTTTGTTGTAGGACCTGCTCGTTGGTTTTTCTGTCTGTCCATGATATTCTTTGCATTCTCCTCAGAAACCACATTTCCACAGCCATCAGATGTTTTTTCAGCTTGATAGTCTGTATTTGGCGTGGCTGAGAATGTTTCCCAAGAGACAGTCTGCCATTTTCAATCATTCTTGATTGTGCAACAGATGGTGTGTTGTGGCGCAGCAGATGCAGCTTTGTGGGGTCACGGATTGCCCTGGTGGCTTCACGGCTGGCTGTACAACCCACTGTGTCTTATGTAGGCACAGTGCACTAAACTCCGCAGGCAACATCTGGTTGTACACAGCTCACTGCTCTATGTCACAAATCAGGAGTCAGTGAGTAACACGAATTTTAAGCATAACTTTATTTAGGATAGTGCGAATCAGAAATGTTATGTGTGTTATTTCTCAACATAGTCTCCTTGTCTGGCAACAAACGTGGTCCACCTGTCCGCAAGCTTGTTGATACCTTCTAGAAACAAGTTTTTGACTGTGGTCTTAAACCAATTTTCCATCATGACTTTGCCAGCGAATCTCTGAGTCTTGTATGTTTCGACGTTTCGTCTTCCATTTTGAAATGTTTCTACCCATTCATACTCACACCTGACTCAAATCACTGTCTCCATACTGAACTATCAACATAAATCTTGTGTAGATTTCACACCTTATTAAAAAAAAAAAGTCTTAAAAGTCGAGAGGATCGACTTCATTGCACCGGGTTTTACCCCACATGGCTCTGTCTCTTTCCACGGAGCAGCCTGCCGAAAGCGTCGCACAAAGCTTGAACTCCTAGCTCCAGTGACAACCCCCAGGAGTCTCCGAGAAAACTGCACTTGTGAACCGAAAGGCGAAGCCCAGAATTGAACCCACAACCTTCGGAGCACCAGGCAGACGGCTCGACCACTTCGCACCTTCTGACCACGAACAACGACTCGTTCTCTCACGGTACAAGTCGATTGTGGGACGGCCACTTTGTAATCGTTATTGCGCATGCCCAAACTGCTCGATCATCACAACCCTTACATATGGTATTGCTTAAGAACCAGTTTATGCCCCGAAAAACGATTTCCCGTTGTTCATGCTCTTCCACACATTTTATAATAAACTCCCTGTTCCTTAATGACTGCCCTTCGTATTGCAGGGGTGCACGACATGAGAGCAGGACGATGTGAACTCTGCCCCCTTGGGTGCTGTAGTATCTGCCCCTGGGCTGTCATATATCACATTGGACACACGGTGCTGGGCCCATAACTTACAACAAACATCGGTACACGGTGGGTCATGTGGTCTGTATCACGCCGGGTGCATTCACTTGTCTCAGGACATGTCAGGCTACGGCGGCTTACATTATATACGGGTCCAGTTGTGAGTTAGTTCTGGTGATATAACACATGTCAACCCCGCCATTGACGGTCTCCCTGGCCGAGGAGTTAGCAGCTTTCTCCGTAACCCCGAATACTCTCGTGGTTGACGAGAGCGCACGAGAATTGGAAGCGGTTCGAGTCGCACCAGTGACTTATGAGAGTATGGAGCCGGTCGCTCAGAAAGTAATAGCAAACTACTGAGCGTAATCTTGCCAAGAAATCAACAATCAGCTGAAAGATTCTGATGTTGACAGCGATGTCCTGTAAAGACTATATGCAAAACAAAAAATAAAAAAACAAACCCGCCATTGGCAGGGTCGATCCCAAGGTCAGTGTTGTTAGCGAGTGCACTAATTACTACACCGCCGAGTCTATGGAAAGACCTATAAGTACCCCATGCCCCAGACTCACGCCATGTCAGATAAGACCGTTGAAGATGGAGCTACTAAAACCTAGTGGGGAGCCACAGAACGAATGCGGGTTTGATCAGCAATGTGGCGACAGCGGCTGGATCAATAATACTCCTCTTCTGTGTCTCCACATGCCGTTGCAGACGAGCCTGCGTGTGCCTACGGCCGCAGAGTTGTGGCAGCAGTGGGGTAACTATTGGTCTGGTAGATCAAACAGAACAGACTGGAGGTTAGGAACCCATTAGCAATATAATACTGGCAGAAACGGACATTCCCGACTGATCAGCACCGATCATGAACCTAAAATAATGACGACGTGAGACACGACTATGGTAATACAATGGTAAGTTCGGAGATGTGTAGACCAGTGGTTCTCAACCGTTTTGGCCCATGCACCTCTTCACCATATGTTCAGAATGTCATCCCCCTTTCATATTTCCTCCCTATAAATCCCCCCCCCCCCCGCCCCTACAAAGTATATGTTAAAATGGAAGCTAAATTTAATAACACATACTAGAACAAGTCTAGACGTCTACATAAAATGTGATTTGCGGGTCTACTTACGTTATAAAACGAATTTCAGAAGAGCCAGAAGTACAGAATCGTAAAGTATGGAGGGAAAAACAATATCAAGTAATTGGTTCTTGTATTAACGCGATCTTGAAATAATCTTAACCCCCCCCCCCCCCCCCCCCAACCCCTAAATCCCCCTCCCCCTGGAGGGATTCTCCACCGGTTGAGAACCACTGGTGTAGAAGCCCTGTATGAGGAGACCGCCTCCAGCTGAACTATGAGTCTTTGAAGTGCTTAGCCACAATTCTGCTAAAAGTTAGTTGATAATCCGTTAAAAGACACCGCAGTCAATTCCAGCAGTTTTTGGTTGTTTTTGATTTCTTGACAAGTTTACGTTCAGTCGTTTGCCATTGCTTTCTGAACGACCGGCACTCACACCATTGTATGAAAACCAATGCAAGGCGGTCTACTACCAAATTGCCCGCAGCCGTGTTTCGAACGAGGTATGCGGCATTACGAATTGTGCCACGGCTCAAGTAAATGTTAAAACTGTTACACTTCTGATGACGCGTTGGACATATCATGATAGCAACCATATTTCAATAGACCACCAACCATATTTCAATAGACCAACAACCATATTTCAATAGACCACCAACCATATTTCAATAGACCAGCAACCATATTTCAATAGACCAACAACCATATTTAAATAGACCAACAACCATATTTCAATAGACCAAAAACCATATTTCAATAGACCAAAAACCATATTTCAATAGACCAACAACCATATTTCAATAGACAAACAACCATATTTCAATAGACCAACAACCATATTTCAATAGACCAGCAACCATATTTCAATAGACCAACTACCATATTTCAATAGACCAGCAACCATATTTCAATAGACCAGCAACCATATTTCAATAGACCAACAACCATATTTCAACAGACCAACAACAATATTTCAATAGACCAACAACCATATTACAATAGACCAACAACCATATTTCAAAAGACCAACAACCATATTTCAATAGACCAACAACCATATTTCAATAGACCAACAACCATATTTCAATAGACCAACAACCATATTTCAATAGATCAACAACCATATTTCAATAGACCAACAACCATAATTCAATAGACCAACAACCATATTTCAATAGACCAACAACGATATTTCAATAGACCAACAACCATATTTCAATAACCAGCAACCATATTTGAATAGACCAACAACCATATTTCAACAGACCAGCAAGCATATTTCAATAGACCAACAACCATATTTCAACAGACCAGCAACCATATTTCAATAGACCAACAACCATATTTCAATAGACCAACAACCATATATCAATAGGCCAACAACCATATTTCAATAGACCAACAACCATATTTCAATAGGCCAACAACCATATTTCAATATGCCAACAACCATATATCAATAGTCCAACAACCATATATCAATAGTCCAACAACCATATTTCAATAGACCAACAACCATATTTCAATAGACCAAAAACCATATTTCAATAGACCAACAACCATATTTCAATAGACAAACAACCATATTTAAATAGACCAACAACCATATTTCCCACAGGAAGAGGTTCTAACATGCGAACCACAAATTGAAGAACCTACATTTGAAGAAATCCTATATGTAATAACACGACTTAAAAAACAATAGGCAACTGGGGACTGATGGAATTGCTGCTGAATTTATAAAGGCAGGTGGCCATGCATTACATCTAAAGCTATACGAACTAATAATAAAAATCTGGAGGACAGAAGAATTACCCCATGACTGGAAAGAGTCATTATTGATACCTATCTTTAAGAAAGGAGACAAGTTCCAATGTGGAAATTATAGAGGAATATCACTACTGTCCACAAGCTATAAGATACTATCCGCAGTATTACTAAATAGATTAAAACCATATTCAGAAGACATATTAGGTGACTACCAGGCGGGTTTTAGACAAAACAGATCAACAATAGATCAGATATTTATCTTACGACAAATAGCCGAGAAACATTGGGAATATAAAAGAGATCTCCATAACATTTTTGTGGATTTTAAAAAGGCTTATGATAGTGTCCATAGGAATAGTCTATGGAATGTTATGCAGGAATTTGGATACCAAGGAAGTTAATTAACATGACCAAACTATGCATGGAAGATACTTATAATATAGTAACATATAAAGGCAGGAAATCAGACCCCTTCCAAATAACATCTGGCTTGAAACAGGGTGATGCACTATCGCCGCTACTCTTCAATCTGGCTCTAGAGAAAGTTGTAAGGAAGGTAAAGGAGGAATGTGATATTGGAGGAACATCCAAGCTGCTTGGTTATGCAGATGATATAGATATTATAGGGCAAAGTGAACAAAAGACATTAGAAATATTGACTCACTTAAAGGAAAAAGCCCAACAGATGGGGCTGGTTATCAACCAAGATAAGACAGAATATATGGTAATTTCAAGAGACGGAATGGCTAAAAACTCTGGCCACATACAAATAGATAATATGACCATTAAAGAACGGAAACATACAAATACCTGGGTACAATCTTCAACTGCTCCAACATCATAAGGGAAGAAATACAAACTAGAATCAACTCTGGAAATAAGATATACTATGCACTACAACATCTACTAAAATCAAAGGCGCTATCTCGTAACACCAAAATCACAATATACAAAACACTGATCAGACCAGTGGTGCTGTATGGCTCTGAAACCTGGAGTACAACGAAAGGAGACGAAGCCTTGTTACAAACCTTTGAGAACAAAATTTTAAGACGCATCTTTGGACCCATTAGGGATACACAAAGTGGAGAGTGGAAAAGAAGAAGTAACAAAGACATTTATGATTTGTTTAAGTCCCCGCTAATCACTGGTATCATGAAGGCTAATAGACTACAATGGCTGGGGCATATAGAAAGAATGGAAGATAATAGGGAAACAAAACTCGCTTACACTCAGGAAATAAATGACCGTAGACCCCGAGGTAGACCAAACGAAGCGGTGTAGAGATATATACATACAGACCTACAAGGCACTTGGAATCAACGACTGGCAAGAGAGGTCCACAAGAGAGACGAATGGAGACCAGATTGTATTTGCAGCAAAGAACCTCAATGGCTCGGAATGCTGAAGAAGAAGAAGAAGAAGAAGAAGAACCATATTTTAATGGGCCAGTCGGCACCCGGTGAGAGACGGGATCAGTAACACACTAGCCGCCTTGACTTCCGGAGACATTTCCTGGTAGCCATGTTTAGGATGGGTCGACCCATCCTGGGTCAACTGTACATAACCGCACAGACAGAGGACTAGAGTGTAATTGCTTTGAACAGGTGCTAAACGGATACAGCTTCGGCAGGGTACACTTGCATACCGAGGAGAAGGCACAGATGAAGATAGAGAGATCAATGCCTGGGTGGCTCGGCCATGTGCCATCGTCGAGACCAGAACACAGACGTGGTCCACGACTGGTGATTGTGTGGGAATGGCCAACCATGACCGCCCACGCTGATCGGCATGACACATGATGCTGAGGCAAGTAATGTACCCCGATGGATACTAACGTAATTAAAAGACTTGAATAAAATGGATACTTTGATATTGTCATGAGTCTTTTCTTGGGATATATCGAATAATGAATATATTAACCTGGCGAATGCCTGCCCGGCCCATTGCCAAGTTCCAGTGTGCAAGCTAGGAGCTTCTTAAGTTAAATGCAACACCCTAGACCAGTGGTTCTCAACCTTTTTTGGCCCATGCACACTTCACCATGTGTTCAGAATGTCATTCTCTCCCCGCCCCCCTTTTTTCGTATTTCCTCCCTATAACCCCCCCCCCCCCCCCCCCAACACAGTATACGTAAAAATGGAAGCTAAATTTAATAACACATACTAGAACAGGTCTAGACGTCTACATAAAACGTGATTTGCGGGTCTACTTACATTATAAAGCGAATTTCAGAAGGGCGAGAAGTACAGAACCGTAACGTATGGAGGGAAAAGCAATATAAAATAATGGGTTCTTGTATTAACGCGATCTTCAAATAATATAATCCCCCCCCCCCCTGGCCCCCGGGGGCCAGGGGGGGGGGGATTTCTCACCGGTTGAGAACCACATCCCTAGACTAACCTGTAGTCAACTGTCCGAGCAGACACCACCAATACCCACCAGCAGAACAGATGTCGACGGGTACTTAACAAAGAAAGACCAGCGCCGTACATCTTGTACGTGGACTAAAGACAGTTATCAGTTATCAGTTATCTGTTGGGGTATCTTCGTTGCACTCCGGACATGTCCATAGGTGCTCAGATCCTCCCCCCAGCATATGCATCAGCGTCCGGTGGCTAATAGTGCCAGTTCTGTGTTGGTTGACGAGGCACTTTGTTTTCCCGATGTACCTCTCGCGTCTGGCTGTGCCGATTCTTACTCCCAGGTCTTTCATCCTGGACAGCGATGTGGAATCACTGATGTCAAAATCCTCTGTTCTCGCCAAATCTTTAAGGACGTTAATAACATCGGCACGATCCATGGGCTGGCCATCTACAGGGGGTGCAGAGCCAGCCAGTTTGTCAGCTCGTTCATTTCCCTCGACTCCCGCATGTCCCGGGACGAAGATGAAGGTGACTTTACGGACAACAGACTTCCGCAGCGATTCAGTCCACTGTCTACGTACAGATCCAGCTTCGACCTTCTGAATCATGCTCATTGAATCACTTAGTAAACACACGTTGGTATAATGCTGTGATTCCAGCCATATGAAAGCCTGTGTAACTGCCATCACCTCCATCGTCATGCTGCTCGTGGTCATAGAGTGGGCACCACTGGATTCTTGAACGGTTCGGCCCGCTGAACGGGCTGTAAATGCCCACGCACTTCTCTGCTGCTTTACAACAGATCCATCTGTATAGATGAGCACTTCGGGGCTATCTGAGTGTTCATAGATGAGCGCGTTAACCTCTGCATTGACAGCGGCAGGGTTCTGCTCTCTGCACCGTCTGTCGAGTGTCATAATGCAGGAGAAAGTGCACTTAAAGGCTGGAGGCACCGGCACCCATTCCTTGCCGGGGTTGATACTGGTAAGACTGCAGACCTGTCTGACGACATCTTCCGCCCGACCCATCCATGATTTGCCCCTCTTTAGCCTGTCACCCTTTTCTCTGAATATAGCGTCATGCAGAGGGTGCTGCTCATCTGCACTTATTTTTAAGTATGCACGAGCTCTCCAGATCTTGATTCTGTGTTCCATTGTCGGGAAGTCAAGGAGGTATCTCATTGCTACACAGCTGGTGTCTCTCGTGCAGCCCAAAATGATGCGCATGGCTTCGTTTTGTACCTTTTCGAGTCTTCCAATCTGTGTAGGGCTGACAGTGAGGATGGCCAGGGCATACTCGATGCGTGAAAGTACAAATCCTTGGAACAGAAGTATTAGCAGTCTTTGCTCGATATTGGCAGTCGCCATGACTCTCATTGCTGACAAACCTTTTCGAGCCTTCGTTATGACATAATCGACATGATCTCTGAAGGACAGGCTACGATCAAGCCTCACGCCAAGATATGTCATTGACTGGGTTCTACTCAAACTGCTCCCATCCATTCTTACTGCCGGCAGGTCTGTTTTCACAATATGGTTGTGTAGTGAGAACCATGTAACCGTTGCCTTTGCAGGGTTGACAAGGGCGTCGGCATCAGCACACCATGAGGAAATTCGATCTAGTTCGCCCTGCATATCATTGGCAACCGCCTGTCTATCTCGACCCTGTCGATACACGAGAATGTCGTCAGCAACTGACAGAGTCCTACCCCTCCCGTCCAACTGTTGTTCAGTGATCGGCGCCGTATACACGTTGAATAGTACTGGTGACAGTGGTGAACCCTGCGGCAATCCTGGACATATCGTTATCGGCTCAGAAGACCAACTCCCGCATCTTAGCACCACCTTCCTTTGGAGCAGAACTGCAGCTATCCATCGTACAAGGTGAGGGTGCACTTTCAATCTGAGGAGGGTTTGCGTCAAGTGCTCGAAAGATACTCTGTTATATGCGTCCTCTAAGTCTATGGCGGCCGCACATGTCTCTTCTCTGACCTGAAATCCTTCGTAAACGTCTTGAGCAAAGACAGCCGCATTCAGCCATGACTCTTTGTTGCGTCTGTATCCTCCAAGTGTGGGCGGGAAGCAGCCGAGCTGTTCCAAGTCACAAGGAAGTCTGTGTGCTACAATTTTCTCCAGTAGCTTGCCAGCAGTATTCTGCATCGTAATGATTCTGTAGCCGCTTATCTTGGAATGGTCTTTGTTCGGTTTTGGCAGCGGCAGCATGTAGCTGTGTAGCCATTCTTCTTTGACCTGACCCCTCTGGATACTGGTGTTGAATTCTCTGGCCAGTTCTTCCATGTCATCATCTGATATCACCAGTAGGTCACCATATTGGATGCCGTCTGGGCCTGGGGCGGTGTTAGGTGATTTCTTGAGCATCGCACGCAATATCTCAGCTGTGATTGTCCATTCTTCGTCTGTCCCGACCCCCTCGCACAACTGAGAGAGTGTCGTCGTGGTCCTCTGTCTGGCGGGCCGGTCTTTCTGGTCAGTCTGTTCTATGTAGCGTGCAAGAAGGGCCTTACCTTTATCCGCATCCGACTTTTTCCATGCGAGGTCTGTGCCTTGAAAGTCTGGAATACCCCTACGTTGTGCAGCACCGTTCATGCTCTTCTGGAGGCGCCAGAATGTCGTAAGAGATCGCTCGGAGCACACCTTCCTGCAGAACTCGTCCCATTTCTCGGCCTTGGCCTGTTTGGCGCAGGATTTGAAAAAAGTCGTCGTCCTATCGACCTCAGTCTTCAGGTTCGCCAATTCAACCTGTGGCATTGTCAACAACTTCACTGACAGGCATCATCGGGTACTTCTCACACACCCATACAAGACAACTTGCAAGTCGTGTGGGAGGCAAAATGCATGGTCCATTTTATTGCCGTTGGCTCGCTTACAAGCGGTAAACAGTCGCTAATGCAATACACAATATACTGCCACAGAATTATCTAACACAAACTGCTAACCCTATGCTAACTCTATCTACTAGTGAACACAAAACTCCTAACGTTATTCTAAACGATGTGAACGCCCCAAGTCCAGTCTCCCGTCTGCCGAACATCTCTCCCGTGGTTACACACCACGCGGGGTGACCTTCTCCTTCGTGCGTGTTACCTCACATCGCACGCTGCTGGCAAAACGTGGCCTGTTGAGTGTCTACTCAACTGTGCTCTGGCTTCATGAGGTGTGGTGGTATCGTGATTAGAGTGCTAACTCTCTGAACACCGCCTGCGTGTATCATGAGGGAGTGGCTAACCTTCCACTATTCCCTCATCTCCCCTGCTCTTGCCTCGGGCACCGCATCTCCTCCTGGTCCCTCCAGGATTGACCGCTCTCCCTGGCGGAGGGGATGTGGTCGAGTCTTTGACACACACCCGCCCCTCTTGTGTTGCGTCATCAACTTTCACTTATTGGTTGTGACGCAAGGAGGTTTCTACACAAAAAATTAGTGTCTCTAATTTTTGTCAAAGACTCTAGATAACCTGGCTCTGGGCTTTCCAATAGACTATTAACAACTATTGTCACAATGTAGTAAAGCCTCACTTGGCTACTGGCAATCGCCACAAACTTGCCTGGTTGGCGTGAGCCCCTTCTCACATGCTATATTATATTTATCAGAGGTATGTCTGAACCGGACCGTTGTCTTATAAGACCTGCCCTCACATAGTAAATTAACTTACTACCCATACAAAGTTGACTTTCTTAGGGTCAACACATGAATTGCTTCATGTCCCCCATATAATATTTAACAACCATTCTACAAGAGTGTGTGCGACAGGCTTTACCTCCTTCGCTTCCGTGCGTAAGACTTTATTTCACTGTTAATTTAGTTCTCCGTTGTCTATTATGTCCCCTGGCCCCAAAGTTATCTGCCTTTGATCTACAAATAGTGTATGCAATTTATATGTTTGTTTTTCTGGTTGTTTGCGTGTTTGGATGTAATAAATCTACTAATCTAACTTCTACCCTATATTTCTAACTTATCTGTGTATGTATGTTAGTTTTTTTGAGTGTCATAATTTTGTTCAATGGGGCCACAAGCAGGTGTATAACACTGATTCGTGACTACATTCCATTGTTATGAAACCCAAAATACTGTAATGTAAGTTCTAAACTATATGACAGACAACACATTCACACCAACACAATTTCCCTAGCGAAAACCAACATTAACGCAAACAAATATTAAAAGTCGTGGCAGGCAGCAGAAGAATTTGCTGACTGCTTGCATTCTCTCCCGTCTATCTTTCATTCATTCTCACTTTCACACTTCTGTCATACTCCTTTCACCCTTACTTCTATCACACATCACTCATCCCTCCATACTTATTCTTCTGCTTATTTAAAAACCTTGGAGTGAGACTGTACACGTTTGGCTCAGTTTGAGATGATTGAGCCTCATGACTGTGCGCTAGTCATTGCACGAGTCATATATGTACATTATATTTACATGGGCGAGACAGGGTTGATGGCTTGTCCCTTTGATCTCATCATCTAGTATGTTACACTAACCTACAGTATCATATTTTATATTATAATAAACTATTCTCCTTTTATAACTGAGTATTTAATGTGTTACCTAAGTTCTATTATGTTAATTATATGATCTGTTTATCCTACTCCTTATGTTTATCTAATCTAAGGGATGTAATGTAACTATTTAAATGTAATTAGTGTGATATGAGTTATGTACCTTAATTACCTGGATGATGTGAACATAAATTATGTACTTTTCTAATACTATACTATCTAATGTTGTTAGATTGAAAATGAATCATATGATTAATGTTCTTAATCTAAATTATGTAAATGATGTATGTAAAATGATATTACTAATTACTGGTAATGTTTGATCGATGGTATGGTTTTCCTTAATATGGAATAAACTAACCTAAACTAAAGCTAAATGAAATGTAACACTCTAAATGGTACTATTTCTATTAAAATTTTACTTTAGCTTGTAATTACCTATTTTTTTTTACGTCTAACCTAATATTTTAAGCTAAATAGCTGGGTTGATTACTGTCCTAACTATACTATTTAAATAAATGAGAATTATTATATTACCTAATTCTATCTCTCATCTATCACTATGTTAAAATATCATTTTACATATCACATTAAGTTTATATACATGGTATTCAGTTCTCTCAGGTTAGTAGTTGCCTTCATGTTTGTATATTGGTATAGGCACAATATAACTACATAATTTGCCTGGGTATCTGAAATACATTTTACGGTCATAATAATGTTCATCGGTAGTGCACGTGTAGAGATTCGCTGGTGTCGTAGCTTAGTCTTTATGTGTCTGAAATTAAGCACTGTTCTGACACTGTTTTCTACATTTCACACAAATGATACACCGGACTGGAGCTTAGTTGGAAATGAGCTGTCCTGATTCACACGGTAGTATCTAAGTTCTGTAGCACAGTTCTTAAGTTAATGTCTACGGACACATGATAGTTCATTCTTAAGCATACTATGGGTGTATATGTAACCTATTTTACATAGCATATTGTACTGTATTCATGTACTAACTATCATTCTACATTATTATGTGGGATTTCCGGTATTATTACCTCAGATGGTCTACTGAGGGTATCAGCCAGAATGTTGTCCTTACCCTTGATATGTTCTATACTAAACGTATAGTTCTGAAGTATCAGAGACCACCTGTATATCCGGTCGTTTCTATGCACCCCAGTTTGGATGACCGTGATGGGAGAATTATCTGTCTGGACAATGAAGTGTACACCCGCCAGAAATCGATGGAGCTTCCTCACTGAATAGATGACGCTGAGGGCCTCCAGTTCTGCTATCGAATATCTGGACTCGGCAGGTGTGATCTTACGGCTCACGTAGCAAATCGGATGGAAGATGCCCTCATAAAATTGGCCTAGGACTGCAGCGATGGAGATCCTGCTGGCATCTGTCCTAAGATAATAAACGAGCCCAGGATTAGGCAAGCGGAGGATGGGAACATTACTAAAAAGAATTTTCAATTTTGACAATGCAGAAATTAATAATGCATCTTTCACATCCAATTTTACTGATGCTTTTAATACATTAGAAAACACACTAGTTATTTCAGCTAGGTTTGGAATAAATTTACTATAGTAATTAACTAATCCCAAAAGACTTCTAACCTGCTTTTTCGTAGTAGGCATGGTTAGATTCATAATTTTTGTAATAATCCTATTGTCAGTCTTCAGTTGACCTTGAGAGATGACATGACCCAAAAATTCAATTTCTTTTAGGCCTAATTCAACTTTGCTCGGTTTGACAGTGAGACCGAAGAGTCGCAACCTATCAAAGACATGTCTCAGTTTCAGTAAGTGTGTCGTCCAGTCTTCAGTATGGACACATATATCATCTATATAGGTCACAGTATTCGTCACTCCATGTAACAGATCTCTAGTTAAGCGCACGAAAGTGGCAGGAGCATTTCGAAGTCCGAAAGGAAGAAATCGCCACTCGTATAGTCCTAAAGGTGTTGAAAACGCAGTAAGATGCATAGATTGAGCCTGCATCGGGACCTGCCAGTATCCTTTAGTAAGATCTAGTTTTGAAAAGATTTTAGAAGTAGACATGTCCAAGATAAGATCTTCGCAGGAAGGAATAGGTTCTGCGTCGATCTTAGTGATGTTATTAAGTTTTCGATAGTCCACACAGAGTCGAATTGTGGAATCCTTCTTCTTAACTAGGACGATTGGAAACGAGTACTCAGATGTAGACTTTTGGATAATCCCGCTAGCCTCTAAATTAAGAATTTCCTTATTTAGATTTTCCCTATAGCTAAGTGGGATAGAGTACGGCCTGCATTTAATAGGCTTGAGGTCCGAAAGAAGAATGGAGTGTTCGATTCTGTCCGTTCTACCTGGGATGTCAGAGAATAGGTCTTTGTATTCAGTTACTAAATCAACTAATTGTCTTCGTTGAATGTCTGTTAGTCCCTGATCTATATGTATACTGTCCAATGTCGCCGTTTTGTCTACAATGGGAACGGGTAGTTCCATTCCGTCGTCGTCTACCTGATTTAGTACAGTAGTGGTGCTAAGTGTGTATTCTGTGCACTCACTAGATGTATTGCCATTGTCGGAACTGCCAGTCTCGCTACCTAGTGTAGTTGCGTTATGTATGTCTGTCGTCTGATCACTTGGTGTTGTTGCAATATGTTCGTCTGTCTCTACTTCTGTCTCTAGTCTTGAAAAGTACGGTTTCAACATGTTGACATGGAATATCTTTAAGTGTCCGTTTATCGATATTTCATAGTCAACATCTGAATTTTGCGTACCACCTTGAATGGCCCTTGCCATGAGGTAAGTAATAAATTTCTTTTGTCTGGAAGAAGCAAGAGTATGTCTTGATCTGGTTCAAGCTCGATTGTTCTTGCCCCTTTGTTGGCATATTGGCGGTAGATTTGACCCTTCCTCTCCAAAGCTGCCTTAGCTATAATACACGATTTCATGATCTTGTCTCGTGTGTCTGTCACCATTTCATAAGGTGTTTTTGGGGTAGGAATTTCTATCGAATTAGTTAGTACCTGATGGTAAATAGTTAGGGGTCCACGTGGGTTAGCCCCGTAAACTAATTCAAAGGGTGAGAAACCCGTGCTAGAATGGGGAATCTCCCGATAGACGAACAGCACTGTTGGTAACAGTGTATCCCAATCAGCTGGGTTTTCTGCTGTAACCTTAGCCAGCATGTGCTTTAGGTCCCCATTAATTTTCTCTACTATTCCATTGCTGGCTGGATGGTAAGCTGTCATAAAATGTTGCTTAATGCCTAACATTTTTGTAAGGGCTTGCGTTGCAGCCGATATGAACTGAGTTCCCCGATCGGATATAATGGTCCGTGGGAATCCGAATCGTGAGAACAAGTGTAGAAATACATTGGCAACGTCTTTGGAGGTGATGTATTTCAAAGCTACTGCCTCAACCCACCTTGTACATAGGTCGACCATTGTCAATATGAAGCGATTTCCTTTGCTGGACACCTGGTTTAGGGGTCCAACAATATCTACCGCCACAATTTCAAATGGCCTAGAAGCCAGTGTAGAAGGCTGTACTTCAGCTGTAGGATGTTTACCCTTACGTACTAATTGTTGACAGACATTACACGAACGACAAAATAATTTAATATTATTGCAAAAACCTGGCCAATAGAAATGAGCCTGAATTCTGGCCCTGGTCTTATCATATGCAAGATGACCAGCAAACGGTGACTCATGTGCAATCTTTAGCACAGTTAGACGGTGTTGTTCAGGTAACACCGTTTGCTGAATCTCATGGTTACCAGTAGTATAATATCTAGTTAAGATGCCATTATTCAGTCTAAAGACCCAAGATGCATTCTTGGTTATTTTGGCTTTATCTTTTAGCAATTTTAAGTATGGAGACACACTAGGGTCAGCTTTTTGCTGTTTTATAAATTCTTGTCTGCTGTTGTCATCAGTGCCAGTTGGAGAAAGCACCAGTAGTCTCTCGTCTTGAAGTGTGTCTTGATGTTTCACACCGTCTGCTTTTGTTGTTGCATTAGCTGCATTTAATTTCTCCCATGCAACTATTTCTTCATTAGTACATTGTTTCAGTTGGGGTAAGCACCCCAAAATTAAGTCAGTACAAGGGTTGTTTAGTATTGCACAAGTAAAGGTACCAGAAAGAAAAGGAGAATCAATATGGGCTTTTGCCAGAGGGTAAATTTCAATGTTACCCGAAAAGGTACGGCATTTGACAGTATCACCTGTGTAATCACCCGGATTAACCAGTTCTTTACGAAGACCAATAAGGGTGCTGCCGCTGTCCAGCAAACACTGGCATGGTACATCATTGACCATTGCATTGTGGAACACAAGATTGCCTCTGGAGGCTAGTGCTGCGTTTACCTTCTCAGATGAGAATGGTACTGTATGTCCACATTCTAGTTTTCCGTCTGTATGGAATTGGTGACATCGTTCACAGCTGTCAAAGCTTAACATATCGTATGCACCACAAACATTTTCTGCTTGGTTATTAGGTAAGTCACTTTCACTTTCAGATTCATTCTCACTACCACCATCTGAAGAGGTGTCAATCAAAATGGCATTACTGGCTTTCATACGCTTGCCGGCCAAGGCACTTATTACTATAATGGCCATAACAGGAACAAAAAAAAACATTTGATTGCACGCCTGTATGCGGATCTTTTACTTTGCTGTTTCTTGATCACATTTTCAAGATGCGCCGGATAATTTGGCGATTTGTCACACATAGCATAAGTGTCATGTAAGAGGTGACAATGGATACATTTTTCCATTTTCTTATCTTTCTTATCGTATTTCTGATAAGGTTTCCTATTACTTTGGTAGTTTTTAGTTTGGTCTTTGACAAAGGAAACTATTTCAGAGTCATTTGAGGTCTTAAACACATCTCTGTTAGAAGAAAAATATGCTGATCCTTTCTTTTCAAACTGCTCTATGTTTTCAATGTCTGACTGCTGCAAAAATTTGGCAAAAGGAGAAGGAATGGTGGATATAACCTTATCCATCGTAATTAAGTTTTTTAATCTATCAAAGTCTTTTTCTATGTTAGCTGCTTTAAGCCACCTGTTTAGTACACTCTGTACATTTGAAACATAATCAATAAAGGTTTCACTAGGTTTAGGTTTTAGATTTGAGAACTGAACTTGATACCCAGGGGCATCAAGTAAAAAGTGCTGCATAATCCTATCATGGATGTATTGATAGCTAGATCTAAGCTCTGTTGGTATAGTTTCTATTACTTTAAGGGGCTCACCACTGAGATTTTTTGTATAAATTGGGGCCCACATCTCTAATGGAACTTGGTGGTATTTAAATTGATATTCTACATTCTCTGTCCATGCTGATATTGAGTCTTCTTTACAATATGGTTTGATAATATTTTTGTATTTATTGAACTTATTTTCCTCTTGTTGACTTCTTAATTTAGTGGCAGAGATTTCTGCGTGTGAGTCTACATCCATGCTTTTCATCTTTAATTGTGTCTCTGATTCTACTTGAATTTGTTTTTCTTTAACTCTTGCCATTTCATCTATCTCTTTTTGTTTTAGATCTCTCTCTTGATCTATTTGCTTTTGCTTTAGATCTAATTCCTTTAGCTTAATCTCCTTATCATGTTCTAACTGTTGTTGTTTAATCTCTAATTCTTTTTGCTTAATCTGTTTGTCATCTTCTAGCTGTTTTTGTTTTGTTATCTCAGCTCGTTCTGCAATGTCCTTCTCTTGTTGTAACTGTTGTTGCTTAATCTCTAGTTCTTTTTGCTTATTTATTTCAGCTAGTTCTTTTTGGTGTTCTCTTTCTTGTGCACGTTCGTCCCTTTCAGCATCTTTTGCTTCTTTAAATTTTTGATCTGCATATTGTTGTAGCTCTTTTCCTGTTAATTCTAGATCTTTACCTGCTTTTATGAAGTCTGATAAAGTTGCCATCTTAATTTAGTATTCGGCTCGCAGTGACAGGCAATGATGACTTTTATCAGTTATTTATCTTTGATATGTTATGTTTGTTCTTATCTGATCACTATCAGTTGTGCTTTCTGTTTATACCCTGCCCAGCTTTATCTTGCAGAAAAACAGAGTATAAAATATGTCAACGCGTTACAAGCTGAAAAAGAGATGCACTATTAATCAAATTGCATGCCAAAATATATAAGTGTACTCAGCTTTAACGTTCCCGAGGATCGGGGAACGGAACTCCGTTGCCACAGGTCACCTTGGTACTTTCGGGTGGAGGCACGTGTCGTTACCAGCAAACTATATTTGGTACACAGGGCCGTAATCAGGTGTAGTTCGCCCTTTGATATGCAGGGCCGTAGTAATCAGGCCTATTACACGATATGTTAACCCAGACCCCTAAGGACAATGACTTAGACAATGACAGACAGGTTCACGAACAACTAGAATATGTATTAAATAAATTAAATGTCAATGTCCTGTCTTTGCTCTATCAGTTATTGCCTTACGTTACTAATCTATTTAATTTCTGTACGTGTTGTGCAGGCAAGTATCATCTGCCTGGCCAAAAAATAGTTCCATCGTGACGGTAAAGCAAGAGAAAATATGACCCAAAATATGCATATCTGCTTTTAAAGAAATAAAAATAACATCATAATGTTTAAATAAATAAGTATATTCCTTTAATAATTGAAATAAATAAATAATAAATGATATAACGTACCGATTCAGGCGAGCAGCTGTTTAGCAATTCTCTATACACTCGATTGCTGTATGCTAATGAGCCCAGACGACTGTTTGTCAATCATCTGACGTCACAGCACAGCGCGATGAAAAATCGATATTGTCGGCTGGCTTTGTATCGCTCCGCCGTGAATCATTTTTGGTACTCATTTCTCACCAAAAAGGTAAATATATAAATAAATATAAGAAAACAAGAATATTAATACTTACAGCTTTGATGAATACATACTTTGACTAAATAAATATTTCATAAACACAATTAAACAGTTTAATACGTCACGATAGGCACATTTCTAGCTTGCAAAATTTCTCTCGTCTGCACAAATCACCGTCACTACACAAATTAAACCCTAGTCTAGAGCCTCGTGGACGAGTGGAGTAGCTTGAATATTACATTCAAGCTTCACTTCTGACAACCACAATTACCCTGGCCTGTCAACAACTTAACTGACAGGCATCATCGGGTACTTCTCACACACCCATACAAGACAACTTGCAAGTCGTGTGGGAGGCAAAATGCATGGTCCATTTTATTGCCGTTGGCTCGCTTACAAGCGGTAAACAGTCGCTAATGCAATACACAATATACAGCCACAGAATTATCTAACACAAACTGCTAACCCTATGCTAACTCTATCTACTAGTGAACACAAAACTCCTAACGTTATTCTAAACGATGTGAACGCCCCAAGTCCAGTCTCCCGTCTGCCGAACATCTCTCCCGTGGTTACACACCACGCGGGGTGACCTTCTCCTTCGTGCGTGTTACCTCACATCGCACGCTGCTGGCAAAACGTGGCCTGTTGAGTGTCTACTCAACTGTGCTCTGGCTTCATGAGGTGTGGTGGTATCGTGATTAGAGTGCTAACTCTCTGAACACCGCCTGCGTGTATCATGAGGGAGTGGCTAACCTTCCACTATTCCCTCATC
>JACEFZ010017917.1:498584-531084 GCA_014155875.1 Cepaea nemoralis | reverse complement strand
ACAGAAAAGTACATAGATTGGCTGGATGGAGCCTGGGTTGGTTGGCTGGATGGAGCCTGGGTTGGTTGGCTGGATGGAGCCTGGGTTGGTTGGCTGGATGGAGCCTGGGTTGGTTGGCTGGATGGAGCCTGGGATGGTTGGCTGGAGCCTGGGTTGATGGCTGGATGGAGCCTGGGTTGATGGCTGGATGGAGCCTGGGTTGGTTGGCTGGATGGAGCCTGGGTTGGTTGGCTGGATGGAGCCTGGGTTGGTTGGCTGGATGGAGCCTGGGTTGGTTGGCTGGATGGAGCCTGGGTTGGTTGGCTGGATGGAGCCTGGGCTGGTTGGCTGGATGGAGCCTGGGCTGGTTGGCTGGATGGAGCCTGGGTTGGTTGGCTGGATGGAGTCTGGGTTGGCTGGATGGAGCCTGGGTGGTTGGCTGGATGGAGCCTGGGTTGGTTGGCTGGATGGAGTCTGGGTTGGCTGGATGGAGCCTGGGTGGTTGGCTGGATGGAGCCTGGGTTGGTTGGCTGGATGGAGCCTGGGCTGGTTGGCTGGATGGAGCCTGGGCTGGTTGGCTGGATGGAGCCTGGGTGGTTGGCTGGATGGAACCAATGAATCTGCATGTCTTCGCCACGTGTCAACAAAGGATGCTTTTCATAAAAGGTATAGTGTAGCTGATTTCATTTTATTTTTTTAAATTCGACAGGGTCGACTTCGTTGCACCTGGTTTTATCCCATATGGCTCTGTATTTTTCCGCAGCGCGGAAAGCGTCGCACAAAGCACGAACTCCGTAGCTCCAGCGACGACTCACAGGAGTCTCCGAAAAAAATGCACTGGTGAACTGAAAGACGCGGCCCGGAATTGAACCCACAACCTTCGGAGCCCGAGTCAAACGGTTTTACCACTTCGCCACGGAGACCCCGTGATTTTATTAAAAACTGATGTTGACGCCTGTCTGTCGTCAGAACCAACGTGCGGTAAACAAGCCGTGTCAGTGAGTCACACATCTGTGTAGAATATGTTTGGTACTGGTTTCACAGACACTGTGTGCCACGCTGTACGCCCACGTGTCAAATGTTGCCTGCACATACACACAGAAGTAAACATGGCGATTCCGAAAGATGACTACAGAAATAGCTTTCGCTTGTAGCCTTTTCTCTTCTATACTGAGTCCTTAATGTCTCGCTTGATTAACTGTGGCAGCATCACTCGTGCGCGCACAAACCCACACACCATCTTTAATTATGGCATCACAGCCAGTTAGCGGTTCGAACCCCGGACAACTAAGATGCAGATATGAAATAAGAAAATCTTCAAGTGCCCTGCCTACAAGTGTGGGTGACCTTCCCAAAAGCGTTCGTTCTGTGGTACTCTATGAGCACTCATGTGCGACACGTTCGCATAGAGTGATGCCAGGCTGTCGTTCATGTTCTCTATTTGCCTTCCTTTCTCACTTTTTCTGTTAATCTGACCAGTTATTGTCATATTTGAGTTAAATAATTTGACAATGTTTCTCTTCTCATAATGTGGCGACAATCTTCACTTCTCATGACTATCAGAGCCGTGCCCTGCTACAATACAGAGATGCGGCCGCATCAGGCGGCACCCTAAAGGGGGGGGGGGGGCATAAGCAGGGAATGAGGGGCGGCATTTCCAAGACTTGCATCATTAAGGGGCGACATTTCCAAGACTTGCATCATTAAGGGGCGACATTTCCAAGACTTGCATCATTAAGGGGCGACATTTCCAAGACTTGCATCATTAAGGGGCGACATTTCCAAGACTTGCATCATTAAGGGGCGACATTTCCAAGACTTGCATCATTAAGGGGCGACATTTCCAAGACTTGCATCATTAAGGGGCGACATTTCAAGACTTGCATCATTAAGGGGCGACATTTCCAAGACTTGCATCATTAAGGGGCGACATTTCCAAGACTTGCATCATTAAGGGGCGACATTTCAAGACTTGCATCATTAAGGGGCGACATTTCCAAGACTTGCATCATTAAGGGGCGACATTTCCAAGACTTGCATCATTAAGGGGCGACATTTCCAAGACTTGCATCATTAAGGGGCGACATTTCCAAGACTTGCATCATTAAGGGGCGACATTTCCAAGACTTGCATCATTAAGGGGCGACATTTCCAAGACTTGCATCATTAAGGGGCGACATTTCCAAGACTTGCATCATTAAGGGGCGACATTTCCAAGACTTGCATCATTAAGGGGCGACATTTCCAAGACTTGCATCATTAAGGGGCGACATTTCCAAGACTTGCATCATTAAGGGGCGACATTTCCAAGACTTGCATCATTAAGGGGCGACATTTCCAAGACTTGCATCATTAAGGGCGACATTTCCAAGACTTGCATCATTAAGGGGCGACATTTCCAAGACTTGCATCATTAAGGGGCGACATTTCCAAGACTTGCATCATTAAGGGGCGACATTTCCAAGACTTGCATCATTAAGGGGCGACATTTCCAAGACTTGCATCATTAAGGGGCGACATTTCCAAGACTTGCATCATTAAGGGGCGACATTTCCAAGACTTGCATCATTAAGGGGCGACATTTCCAAGACTTGCATCATTAAGGGGCGACATTTCCAAGACTTGCATCATTAAGGGGCGACATTTCCAAGATTTGCATCATTAAGGGCGACATTTCCAAGACTTGCATCATTAAGGGGCGACATTTCCAAGACTTGCATCATTAAGGGGCGACATTTCCAAGACTTGCATCATTAAGGGGCGACATTCCAAGACTTGCATCATTAAGGGGCGACATTTCCAAGACTCTGCATCATGAAGGGGCGACATTTCCAAGACTTGCATCATTAAGGGGCGACATTTCCAAGACTTGCATCATTAAGGGGGCCGACCATTTCCAGACTTGCATCCCAATTGTACAGGGGGCGGGACATTTCCAAGACTTGCATCATTTAAGGGGCGACATTTCCAAGACTGCATCATTACGGGGGCGACATTTCCAAGACTTGCATCCTTAATGGGCGACATTTCCAAGACTTGCATCATTAAGGGGCGACATTTCCAAAGACTTTGCATCATTAAGAGGGCGACATTCTCCAAGACTTGCTATCCATTAAGGGGGCGACATTGTTCCAGACTTGACATAATTGAAGGGGCGGAACATTTCCAAGACTTGCAATCATTCAAGGGGCGACATTTCCAAGACTTGCATCATAAGGGGCGACATTTCCAAGACTTTGCCATCATTAAGGGGCGAACATTTTCCAAGACTTGCATCATTAAGGGGCGACATTTCCAAGACTTGCATCATTAAGGGGCGACATTTCCAAGACTTGCATCATAAAGGTGCGACATTTCCAAGACTTGCATCATTAAGGGGCGACATTTCGCCAAGACTTGCATCATTAAGGGCGACATTTCCAAGACTTGCATCATTAAGGGGCGACATTTCCAAGACTTGCATCATTAAGGGGCGACATTTCCAAGACTTGCATCATTAAGGGGCGACATTTCCAAGACTTGCATCATTAAGGGGCGACATTTCCAAGACTTGCATCATTAAGGGGCGACATTTCCAAGACTTGCATCATTAAGGGGCGACATTTCCAAGACTTGCATCATTAAGGGCGACATTTCCAAGACTTGCATCATTAAGGGGCGACATTTCCAAGACTTGCATCATTAAGGGGGCGACATTTCCAAAGACTTGCATCATTAAGGGGCGACATTTCCAACGACTTGCATCATTAAGGGGCGACATTTCCAAAGACTTGCATCATTAAGGGCGGACCATTTCCAAGACCTTGCATCATTAAGGGGCGACATTTCCCTCAAAGACCTTGCATCATTAAGGGGCGACATTTCCAAAGACTTGCATCATTAAGGGGGCGACATTTCCAGACTTGCATCATTAAGGGGCGACATTTCCAAGACTTGCATCATAAGGGGCGACATTTCCAAGACTTGCATCATTAAGGGGCGACATTTCCAAGACTTGCATCATTAAGGGGCGACATTTCCAAGACTTGCATCATTAAGGGGCGACATTTCCAAGACTTGCATCATTAAGGGGCGACATTTCCAAGACTTGCATCATTAAGGGGCGACATTTCCAAGACTTGCATCATTAAGGGGCGACATTTCCAAGACTTGCATCATTAAGGGGCGACATTTCAAGACTTGCATCATTAAGGGCGACATTTCCAAGACTGCATCATTAAGGGGCGACATTTCCAAGACTTGCATCATTAAGGGGCGGACATTTCCAAGACTTGCATCATTAAGGGGCGACATTTCCAAGAACTTGCATCATTAAGGGGCCGACATTTCCAAGACTTGCATCATTAAGGGGGACATTTCCAACTTTCAAGAATTAGCATCATTAAGGGGCGACATTTCCAAGACTTGCATCATTAAGGGGCGACATTTCCAAGACTTGCATCATGAAGGGGCGACATTTCCACGAACTTGCATCATTAGGTGCGACATTTCCAAGACTTGCATCATTAAAGGGGGCGACATTTCAAGACTTGCATCAGTAGAGGGGCGACATTTCCAAGACTTGCATCATTAAGGGGCGACATTTCCAAGACTTGCATCATTAAGGGGCGACATTTCCAAGACTTGCTCATTAAGGGGCGACATTTCCAAGACTTGCATCATTTAAGGGGCGACATTTCCAAGACTTGCATCATTAAGGGGCGACATTTCCAAGACTTGCATCATGTAAGGGGCGACATTTCCAAGACTTGCATCATTAAGGGGCGACATTTCCAAGACTTGCATCATTAAGGGGCGGACATTTCCAAGACTTTGCATCATTAAGGGGCGACATTCCAAGACTTGCCATCATTAGGGGCGACATTTCCAAGACTTGCATCATTAAGGGCGACATTTCCAAGACTTGCATCATTAAGGGGCGACATTTCCAAGACTTGCATCATTAAGGGGCGACATTTCAAGACTTGCATCATTAAGGGGCGACATTTCCAAGACTTGCATCATTAAGGGGCGACATTTCCAAGACTTGCATCATTAAGGGGCGACATTTCCAAGACTTGCATCATTAAGGGGCGACATTCCAAGACTTGCATCATTAAGGGGCGACATTTCCAAGACTCTGCATCATTAAGGGGCGACATTTCCAAGACGTGCATCATTAAGGGGCGACATTTCCAAGACTTGCAATCATTAAGGGGCGACATTTCCAAGACTTGCATCATTAAGGGCGACATTTCCAAGACTCTGCATCATTAAGAGGGCGACATTTCCAAGACTATGCATCATTAAGAGGGCGACATTTCCAAGACTTGCATCATTAAGGGGCGACATTTCCAAGACTTGCATCATTAAGGGGCGACATTTCCAAGACTTGCATCATTAAGGGGCGACATTTCCAAGACTTGCATCATTAAGGGGCGACATTTCCAAGACTTGCATCATTAAGGGGCGACATTTCCAAGACTTGCATCATTAAGGGGCGACATTTCCAAGACTTGCATCATTAAGGGGCGACATTTCCAAGACTTGCATCATTAAGGGGCGACATTTCCAAGACTTGCATCATTAAGGGGCGACATTTCCAAGACTTGCATCATTAAGGGGCGACATTTCCAAGACTTGCATCATTAAGGGGCGACATTTCCAAGACTTGCATCATTAAGGGGCGACATTTCCAAGACTTGCATCATTAAGGGGCGACATTTCCAAGACTTGCATCATTAAGGGGCGACATTTCCAAGACTTGCATCATTAAGGGGCGACATTTCCAAGACTTGCATCATTAAGGGGCGACATTTCCAAGACTTGCATCATTAAGGGGCGACATTTCCAAGACTTGCATCATTAAGGGGCGACATTTCCAAGACTTGCATCATTAAGGGGCGACATTTCCAAGACTTGCATCATTAAGGGGCGACATTTCCAAGACTTGCATCATTAAGGGGCGACATTTCCAAGACTTGCATCATTAAGGGGCGACATTTCCAAGACTTGCATCATTAAGGGGCGACATTTCCAAGACTTGCATCATTAAGGGGCGACATTTCCAAGACTTGCATCATTAAGGGGCGACATTTCCAAGACTTGCATCATTAAGACATTTCCATCATCATTAAGGGGCGACATTTCCAAGACTTGCATCATTAAGGGGCGACATTTCCAAGACTTGCATCATTAAGGGGCGACATTTCCAAGACTTGCATCATTAAGGGGCGACATTTCCAAGACTTGCATCATTAAGGGGCGACATTTCCAAGACTTGCATCATTAAGGGGCGACATTTCCAAGACTTGCATCATTAAGGGGCGACATTTCCAAGACTTGCATCATTAAGGGGCGACATTTCCAAGACTTGCATCATTAAGGGGCGACATTTCCAAGACTTGCATCATTAAGGGGCGACATTTCCAAGACTTGCATCATTAAGTGGCGACATCCCAGACTGCATAAGGGGGCGGACATTTCCAAGCCTTGCTATCATAAGGGGCGACATATTTCCAAGACTTGCATCATTAAGGGGCGACATTTCCAAGACTTGCATCAGTAAGTGCGGACATTTCCAAAGACTTGCATCATTACAGGGGGCGACATTTCCCAAGACTTGCATCAATTAAGGGGCGACATTTCCAAGACTTGCATCATTTAAGGTGACGACATTATCCAAGACTTGCATCATTACGGGGCGACATTTCCAAGACTTGCATCATTCAGGTGCGACATTTCCAAGGACTTGCCTCATTAAGGGGCGACATTTCCAGACTTGCATCATTAAGGGGCGACATTTCCAAGACTTGCATCCATTAAGGGGCGACATTTCCAAGACTTGCATCATTAAGATGCGAACATTTCCAAGACTTGCATCATTAAGGGGCGACATTTCCAAGACTTGCATCATTAAGGGGCGACATTTCCAAGACTTGCATCATTAAGGGGCGACATTTCAAGACTGCATCATTAAGGGGCGACATTTCCAAGACTTGCATCATTAAGGGGCGACATTTCCAAGACTTGCATCATTAAGGGGCGACATTTCCAAGACTTGCATCATTAAGGGGCGACATTTCCAAGACTTGCATCATTAAGGGGCGACATTTCCAAGACTTGCATCATTAAGGGGCGACATTTCCAAGACTTGCATCATTAAGGGGCGACATTTCCAAGACTTGCATCATTAAGGGGCGACATTTAAAAGACTTGCATCATTAAGGGGCGACATTTCCAAGACTTGCATCATTAAGGGGCGACATTTCCAAGACTTGCATCATACTGAGAAAATCTAGCGCACGGCCCTGATGTCTATGACCAGCTTTCTTGAGGCTTGACTCCCTCCACATGAATATTTCCATCCTGCTTGATATATGTCACTCTCCTGTAACACACACACTTGGATACACAGACTCGGCGACACGGCTGCTATATTGGGACCCATGTTGGACGCATTGTGCCTGAAACTAGAACCTAATACATTCTACACTGACAATGTTTTTACGTCCACTAGCTTTGAACTCGAGTGTAGTCCACACACGCGATACCACTACTATAGCCTGTTTACTTTTGTCTGCCCCAATATAAAATTCCGCATCTCAGTAACCAACTGATGGAAAATGATGAGATTTAGCATACAACCTTATCATTATGTCCACAAGCAATTTTTTGTTCTGGAGATTGTACAGCAGATTTCAAAGTTTGATTATATGCGGTATATAATTTACGGGACAGAGATGAAGTGCATGTTATTAAATGTATTACATCTTCACACGGAAACATAAGAGCTGAATAGTTAATTTTCTCGTGGGACATGGGATTGGCCTTATGACAAGTGCCCTCGCGTTAGAGCCTTGTGTCTCTTTCGAACTAGCGGGGGGGGGGGGGGGGGGGGGGAGGGGGGGGGGGGTGGATTACCGTTAAAACAAGTTTGTTAGCGAGAAATCACTAGTTTTTCACCAAAACATCAAAGAAATGTCGCCGCTTTCCATGATTTAAGTTGCTTTTGGACCTATCAAAGAAATATTCCTTGGATGGGGGTAAATATAAGACGGCAGGAAAAATTTCATAATGATGCAACAGTTTTAAAAATAATTGATCGTGAAGGAAGGCATTCATTTCTGGAAAGACTATAATACTACTTGTTGCGACTACTAGTGACTGCAGTGGATTGACTTTGTGCGAGGATTAGTCTTTCCTTATTACCAATGCCCCTCGCGATCAGGCCAACCCTCTGCGAGTTCTCAGGTAAGGCGGGCTGTAATGAGACGGATCTTCTCCAATCATCTCTCTGTTTGATGCTGTGGCTGGTCTGGTTTGGCTGTGACGTAGAATCACTTAAATGGCTTATCGACATCTCGTAAGTGTCTCAGTCCCCGGTCATAGATTGCACAAGGAGAATCTCCGCACAGTGCACGAACCCAGTAGCACCTGCAGGAATCTCAGTGTGTTCATGCCAGGATCACACCAGCTACACCCAATCTTCTGTATCCAGGTTTTCTCAATTATATATTTTACCTGAGCGCAATATGTAACCTCGCTTACCGCGTTAGAAACACAGCTGCGAGCGATTTGGCAGCAGACCGACTTGCGTTGGTTTTTATAAAATGGTATCGTTAAGAAAACAATGGTAAACTACTGAATGTAAACTTGTCAAGAAATCAAAAACAGAGAGATGTACATGAACACATGCTGGGGTTGACTGCGACGTCCTATCAGGGATATGCAACTAACTTTTTAGATTTTTTTTAGAAATGACGAAGGTCTTGTCACGAGCGCAACATGCATACGAGATGTTCCTATCCATGTCTGAGAAAACCACGTCCGATCCACTATTCCACAGTCCTGGGGGGTGTATGTATTATGTTGGCAAACATCCATTCAATCCACGCCGTGAATGGGACCAGATGTGTTCTACATACAGGCAGACGTTGAATCGTAAGCCACCCCCCACACACACACACACACTTCCTGGAATAATACAAAACCTGGAGTGAACAGCCAACCAGCGGAGGTCGTTGCTGTTGCAGGTCTGTGATCCAGCCCATAACCCCACTGCTGGAGAGATTCCTGCACAACTTATACAGAAGTCGCGATGGCATAATGGTTAGTGTGCTTGCCTACCGAGACAGCGGCACGAGTTCAGTCCCCTGTAGCCGCAGGATGGCTGGTTTCCCCGGACCTGTACGGGCCTGGGGTTAGACTATTCTCACAAGATGGCAGGTGGATGTATGTCACAATGTTCCTGAAGGGACAGGCAGCGAGGAACGTAACCAGTCACCCCACCTCATTATACCCTGACCTATAGTATGTTAACACTTCATATCTCCCACCCATCTGTCATCGAACTGCCCATATATATATATATATATATATATATATAATATATATATATATATATATATATATATATATATATATATATATATATCATCATCATCATCATCATCATCAAGTGTCCTGCCAGCTGGCGAAGGCGTTCATGTCTCTCCATAGATCTCGGTCTTTGGTGTTGAGGAACAACTCTGCTAATGATATTCCTCCCTGACACAGCCTCATTCCACCCGGCATCATTTCTCTTGGTCTACCTCTCCCTCGTTTCCCCTCGATCTTTCCAGTTGTCACGATGTTCTCCAATGCCTCTCTTCTCATCACATGACCAAAGAACGCTGCTTGTTTCATTCTTATTGTTGTATATAGTGTTCTAGTGTCAGTAGCCTCTTTCAGGCAATCGTTGTTAGTTACTTGCATTGTATTGCAAACAGAGTACGCTCGTCCTCCCGTTCCCATCCCTCATAGAAGAGTTCAAAGCCGGAACAACCAGACTCACGTAACGGTCAGTGCCTCAGTTCCCGCCCTAAGAACAGGAAGGAAGTGGAACGTGGTCAGCGCGGTCGAAGAAGCCCAGGCAACACTCCAGCTGAAGGAGGTCATGGGCCACACCCAATTTGACAAGAAAGGGTTCGGCTTCCAAAGCAATGATCCGATGTCGTCCACGGCGACGACCAAGGAACTGATGGTTAAGGAGATCCGCAAGGAGAAAGACGACAAAAGAATCAAACAGGCTGCCCAACACGCGCAGCAGGCTCAGTGGATGTCATGGAAAGCGGTAGTGCAGAGATCTCTTACCTGGAATGAGATCTGGCGAATGGCGCCAATGCGCCTAAGTTCCATCGTCCGATCCCTCTACGATGTCCTGCCATCAGCTGCCAACTTGGTCAAGTGGGGAAAAACCACCGACCCGTTCTGTCCACTCTGTACAAAGGTCCAAAGAGTGCAGACAACGGAACACAGCAGACAGCAGACAGCGGAACACGTGCTGTCCGGATGTAAGGTCGCCCTGACCCAATCCACGTGACGGCATAACAAAATCCTTACTGAGTTGGCGGCCATATTGGATGTAGCCAGAATGGAGGCGAACAAAGAGGGGACCAGGCCGAGGCCGATGGAGATTTCCTTCGTCCGAGACGGGCGCAGCGAAGGTAAAGCTGACGACTTCCTGCATTTTCGATGGTGCGAGGGACTGGGAACTGACCGTGGATCTAAAGGGCCGTGACAAATACCCTGAGGTGATCCGAACGTTTGGCTTGCGACCTGACATTGTACTTAGGTCCTCGTTAGCCAAGCAGCTAACGCTGATTGCGCTGACCGTCCCTTACGAGTCAAATATCGAGAAGCAGCATCTGTACAAGTTAGAGAAGTACGATGACATGGTTGCAAGTCTTCGGCGGGAGGAGTACACCGTTAAGGTAGGCGCCAGGGGCATGGTCTCCCACTCCGTGTTTGATGTGCTGAAGCGAATGGGCATTAAAGGACAAGCAAGAACTCGGGCCCAGAAACAACTGTGTGAGGCGGCCGAAAAGGCCTCGTGCTGGCTATGGAACTGTCGGAACCTAGAGTGGGATGAGTCTCAGAACTAGTATGGTTAGAAGCGGTAACTGCAATACCAACAATTTCTCAACCAAGACCACGAACTTACAACGTCTCGTGTCAGATCTTTAACCTTTCCCCCGAGAGTGAGTGGTGAATCTGAGGGCAGTCAAACCATGTAAATGTCGGCCGAAGTCCAACCTCCATAACACAGCGATAATCTACCGTAGATCGCACTCAGTCAGCTGCAGAGACCATAGTAGATAGCGGCTCCGTGAACGAGGCACGAAGAAGGAACACGGCAACGGAGACGAATGGAGGCGACAGAAGCCGTGGCGGGGGATGAAGCTGGCTCCCCACGACCACACGTGCTAGGGGGCAAGCACAGGCTGCACGGTCTCTCCTCACCGAGGGACGGACGGCTTGAGAGTGGACATGGTAACACCGAAGGGACAAGCATAACAACAGGGATAACGAATGTGACCAATCTCTTCACGGCAGGGGAAAAACGCCCGGATTCATGACCCGGACGGGACCTCCCCCAGAGGGTATTAAGAGTGTTAAAGGTCCAAAATACTTGGGGAAGGGAGTACGCTTCAGACGATCGGAAGCCCCCTGCCGTGTTTGCTCCGCGGCGGAGTTTTTATGACTACTTGTAAAAAACGTATATTGGAAACGACAAGCGGCCATAAATATTGATAATAAAATAGATCAATATTAGCCTATTAAGTGAGCTGTGCGACACGATGTGTATTCTCTCTCTCTCTCTCTCTCTCTCTTCTTCTTCTTCTTCTTCTTCTTCTTCTTCTTCTTCTTCTTCTCCCCCCCCTCCTGCCCCCAATACAATGAAAATATTTTCAGAAATGTAGAAGATATGAAATGAATTACCATTGGGGGACATAATATCAATAACATTAGATATGCGGATGATACAGTCTTGATTGCAGACAATGAGCAGGATCTGAAATATTTAGTAGATGCGGCTGTTGCACACAGTGAACAACTTTGGTTAGAATTGAATTGTAAGAATACACACATTATTTATGGTTGTCACTAGGAAGAAGGAAATACCACAAGAAAATGGGAATATTCTTACACACGTGAATCGGTACAATGATCTGGGAACAGTCATAACATCTGATGGGAGATGCCTTGAACATATTAGAAGCCGAATAGCCACGGCGAAGGTAGCCTTTTGCAAGATGGAAAACATACTGACCAATAAAAATATTTTTGTTTAAAACTCCTAAAAGTAAAAGTCGAAAGGATTAACTTCACTGTACCGGGTTTTATCCCACATGGCTCTGTATCTTTCCGTAGGGCGGCCCGCCGAAATTGTCACACAAAGCACTAACTCCGTAGCTCCAGCGACAACTCCCAGGAGTCTCCAATAAAAATGCACTCGTGAACTGAAAGACGTAGCCAGGAATCGAACCCACAACCTACGGAGCGCGAGGCAGACGGCTCGACCAATTCGCCAGAAAGACTCCCGGACCAATAAAAAGATGTCCATTTGCAACAAACAAAGTGTTGAAGTGCTACATAGAACCTGTACTTTGGTATGGATGTCAAGTGTGGACAATGAGAAAACAAGTTGAAAGACATCTGATGGCTGTGGAAATGTGGTTTCTGGGGAAAATGCAAAGAATACCATAGACGGACAGAAAAACCAATGACCAGGAGCTCCTGCAAAAACATAAACCATAAACTGATTAGAGAAATTAGACGTAGACGGTCACGATTTGTTTGGTCACGTTATGAGCAGAAATATATTAGAGAATTTTGTGACAATTGGCAAGACTGAAGGGAAAAGAACAAGGAAAAGCAGAGAAGTAAATACCTGGATGGCTTGGCCACGTAGTATGGTCGAGACAAGAAGATAGAGCTTATCCACGACTCTGGTGATCGTGTGAGATGGCGAAACATGACCGCCCATGCTTATCAGCATGGCACATGATGATGATGATGATGATGATGATGATGATGATGATGATGATGATGATGATGATGATGATGATGATAGTCACTCTGGCAGTCCAAGGAATTCGCAACACACGTCTCAGGAACCACATCTCAGTTTCTTCCAAGTTCTTCCTAATTTATTCATTTACATTCCAAGATTTCACAGCAGGTTCTATATTAGTGGTTCTCAACCAGTGGAGAACCCCCCCCCCCCCCCCCTCCCCCGGTTCCGGGGGGAAAGGGGAGGGGGAATTAAGATTATTTCAAGATCTCGATAATACAAGAACCGATTACTTGATATTGTTTTTCCCTCCATACTTTACGGTTCTGTACTTCTCGCTTTCTGAAATTCGTTTAATAGCGCAAGTAGACCCGCAAATCACGTTTTATGTAGATGTCTAGTCTTGTTCTAGTATGTGTTATTAAATTTGGCTTTCATTTTCACGTATACTGTGTTTTAAAAAAAAGGGTGAGGGGGGGGGGATTTATAAGGAGTAAATACGAAAGAGGAGAATGACATTCTGAGCAAATGTTGAAGGGGTGCATGGACCAAAAAAGGTTGAGAACCACTGTTCTATATAATCAAAACAGGCTCTACATAGCATTTCAGCAATCTCTTTCAAACATGCATAAGATGTGTGTGTGTGTGTGTGTGTGGGGGGGGGGGCGTATGTGTGGAGAAAGAGCGAGAGACAGAGACATAAGAGACAGAAAAAAAGAGAGAGAGCGAGTGAGTAAGTGTGTGTGTGTGTGAGAGAGAGATGAGAGAGAGAGAGAGAGAGAGAGAGAGAGAGAGAGAGAGAGAGAGAGAGAGAGAGAGAGAGAGAGAGAGAGAGAGAGAGAGAGAGAGATCGCCAGCCCAGTTAGTTCAAACATTACAGGACACGCATTAATGACAATGCCATAAAGTGCGAAATATACTCCCTTCGCTCAACTGTGCTAAAACTGAAACATGAATTCAAGCCGACACGGTTGACACACCTTACCGACAGCAACATGACGAACTAGGTGACCTCACCTGCCTGCAGTCACATCATCAACATGCAGGAACAAACAAGGAAGAACGTGCACGTACTTACTATGATACGGATGTATGGACGGCATCTCATACAGGGCTGCTCACATCACAGGTCAATAGTACACAGAAGACTGGTGGTTACACAGGGCACTGTCTATGTTAGTCACTGAATGTCTTTTGCTCTATTTCCGTGCTTATGATAAACAATCGACGTCACTGCGCTCCGGACACGCCCGTAAGCTGCTCTGATCTTTGACAGATTTAGAATCTTCCGCTGAATGTATAACTGTGCCACTGTCACGAGTAGCGTGTGAGTTCTGACTTATGTAGCGTTACTGAATTGCCACCATAATATATACCTGTGACACTATCACGAGTAGCGTGTGAGTTCTGACTTATGTAGTGCTACTGAACTGCTACCATGATTTATACCTGCGAGACTGTCACGAGTAGCGTGTGAGTTCTGACTTATGTAGCGCTACTGAACTGCTACCATGCGATATCCTTTGTCGGTCATTATGAGAACCCTAGGGCTATTATGATGACAAGTGACAACAATTCACAAGTACTAATTAACACTCACAGAAGGCAAGGGGAAACACACAGATACCGAAGGCCGTATTTCTCAAGGTCCACGACCCTACCCGAGGACAGTCCGGGTGGTTAAGTGGATGCATTCCCAGAGGTCTTTGTTTCTCTCCATCTGAAGTCACGTGTGTACGTGCAGCAGTGACGTAGCATGTCCATTCTATAAAAGGCTGCACTAGACAACTGTAACACAGAATGAAAGCTACCTGCACATCGTCATTTGCACCTGCTGTCATCAAGTGACAGCAGCACCTCATTGCAGGAACTGTGTCAACACGGCCCGACACTGAAGCACTTCGGTAAGTGTTGGTTGATGGGTTCTGCATACGTGACATCCCACCAACTTAAGTAACCACGGAGTGGAATGGAGAAGCGATGGGACAGACATGACCAATAGGGGCGTTATTTCCGTGTAACCCTCTTCCTGTAGAGCTGATGACTGGAAGGCCGTGTCCTTGAAGCAAATGTCCCCCCCCCCCCCCCCAAGTCACAGCTCCCACCGGGATGTAGAGTTCATGAAGCCGTGTGCTGGGCCACTGCTGACTACAAAGTGACAATGTGGTGTTCTCTCACCTGCCTGATGTGGACGCCTCTCAGCGGTCTGTGTGCAGTGATCACTCCTCCACCCACCCGGTGCCGATTGGCCTACATAAATATGGGTTTAGCACCACATGCCCAATACGACTTAAGACTTGTACAGGTGCTTGACTGTACCCGTCCCTCGCAGCAAATTAACAAAACCATCGCCTAATGTGTTCTTGCACTTGTTTATATTTAGTTAGCAAATACTAAGGAAATCTGGATTTCCCATATGATAACTCCCCCCCCCCCCTCTCCCCACCCACCCACACTCACACACAAACACTGTGAATAATTAGCCTCTTTAAAAGTAACGCATCCACACATGTTCATAGTCCCCCTCCCTTCTCACACAGGCATATAATTCGACTAACAAATTATGGGCGAATGAAGAAGCTCTAGAATGAAACAGAATCCTAAGACAGCGTCACTTTGAGCGACTGGAAATGCCGCGTAGCTAGATTTCTATTTCTCGCGAGACGTCCATTATTTAATCCACTCCCACCGTCACCTTGAGCAGCAATCAGCATCTATCTGGATGCCATGATTGTTGACGTGTGTGTTCAGTAGCTCCACCGAACTACCGACCCCTTCCTCAAGAGTTGTCAAACAGCCGACTGAACACGTCACTAGATTAAACCGTACTTATGATTGACACAATAGAGAACACACCAAACAACACACGCGCGCAGCTGTGGTTAATTGTAAACGAATGCTGATAAATGTTAGATGATTGTAAACACACCATAGGATTCGTAAATCTTCTGTCTAAGCTGTGAAATGAACACTAACATGCACAATGGCAGCACGAGACAAAAGTACGGGCCACAAAACGGCACAAATAGCAGCAAGCACAAGTCTATGAATAATAAACGGCGCAATTAAACTCAAGCGCGGGATCATCTCCAATGGGAAACTGACGCGAATAACTCGGCAGGTTGTGCTATTTCTACATGGGGGGATAGTGATGGACGGGCACGCTGTTACTGGCGCAGGCAACACAGATCAAGCGGACCAACCATCAGCCACCAATACCAGTCAGCTGTCTGACATAACCTCTATCAGTTCACTATGTCAGTTGTCTGACATAACCTCTGTTAGTTCACTATGTCAGGTGTCTGACATAACCTCTGTTAGTTCACTATGTCAGGTGTCTGACATAACCTCTGTTAGCTTCACTATGTCAGGTGTCTGACATAACCTCTGTTAGTTCACTACTGTCAGGTGTCTGACATAGCCTCTGTTAGTTCACTATGTCAGCTGTCTGACATAACCTCTAGTCAGTTCACTATGGCAGGTGTCTGACAGTAACCTCTGTTACGTTCACTATGTCAGGTGTCTGACATAACCTCTGTTAGCTTCACTATGTCAGGTGTCTGACATAACCTCAATTAGTTCACTATGTCAGGTGTCTGACATAACTTCTGTTAGTTCACTATGTCAGGTGTCTGACATAACCTCTGTTACTTCACTATGTCAGGTGTCTGACATAACCTCTGTTAGTTCACTATGTCAGGTGTCTGACATAACCTCTGTTAGTTCACTATGTCAGGTGTCTGACATAACCTCTGTTAGTTCACTCTGTCAGGTGTCTGACATAACCTCTGTTAGTTCACTATGTCAGCTGTCTGACATAACCTCTATCAGTTCACTATGGCAGGTGTCTGACATAACCTCTGTTAGTTCACTATGTCAGGTGTCTGACATCACCTCTGTTAGTTCACTATGTCAGGTGTCTGACATCAACTCTGTTAGTTCACTATGTCAGGTGTCTGTCATAACTTCTGTTAGTTCACTATGTCAGGTGTCTGACGTAACCTCTGTTACTTCACTATGTCAGGTGTCTGACATAACTTCTGTTAGTTCACTATGTCAGGTGTCTGACATAACTTCTGTTAGTTCACTATGTCAGGTGTCTGACATCACCTCTGTTAGTTCACTATGTCAGGTGTCTGACGTAACCTCTGTTACTTCACTATGTCAGGTGTCTGACGTAACCTCTGTTACTTCACTACGTCAGGTGTCTGAAGTAACCTCTGTTACTTCACTACGTCAGGTGTCTGACATAACCTCTGTTAGTTCACTACGTCAGGTGTCTGACATAACCTCTGTTAGTTCACTATGTCAGGTATCTGACATAACCTCTGTTAGTTCACTATGTCAGGTGTCTGACGTAACCTCTGTTACTTCACTATGTCAGGTGTCTGACATAACTTCTGTTAGTTCACTATGTCAGGTGTCTGACATAACTTCTGTTAGTTCACTATGTCAGGTGTCTGACGTAACCTCTGTTACTTCACTATGTCAGGTGTCTAACATAACTTCTGTTAGTTCACTATGTCAGGTGTCTGACATAACTTCTGTTAGTTCACTATGTCAGGTGTCTGACATCACCTCTGTTAGTTCACTATGTCAGGTGTCTGATGTAACCTCTGTTGCTTCACTATGTCAGGTGTCTGACGTAACCTCTGTTACTTCACTATGTCAGGTGTCTGACATAACCTCTGTTAGTTCACTACGTCAGGTGTCTGACATAGCCTCTGTTAGTTCACTATGTCAGGTGTCTGACATAACCTCTGTTAGTTCACTATGTCAGGTGTCTGACGTAACCTCTGTTACTTCACTATGTCAGGTGTCTGACGTAACTTCTGTTACTTCACTATGTCAGGTGTCTGACATAACCTCAATTAGTTCACTATGTCAGCTGTCTGACATAACTTCTGTTAGTTCACTATGTCAGGTGTCTGACATAACCTCTGTTACTTCACTATGTCAGGTGTCTGACATAACCTCTGTTACTTCACTATGTCAGGTGTCTGACATAACTTCTGTTAGTTCACTATGTCAGGTGTCTGACATAACCTCTGTTACTTCACTATGTCAGGTGTCTGACATAACTTCTGTTAGTTCACTATGTCAGGTGTCTGACATAACCTCTGTTAGTTCACTATGTCAGGTTTCTGACATAACCTCTGTTAGTTCACTATGTCAGGTGTCTGACATAACCTCTATTAGTTCACTATGTCAGGTGTCTGACATAACCTCTGTTACTTCACTATGTCAGGTGTCTGACATAACCTCTATTAGTTCACTATGTCAGGTGTCTGACATAACCTCTGTTAGTTCACTATGCCAGGTGTCTGACATAACTTCTGTTAGTTCACTATGTCATGTGTCTGACATAACCTCTATTAGTTCACTATGTCAGGTGTCTGACATAACCTCTATTAGTTCACTATGTCAGGTGTCTGACATAACTTCTATTAGTTCACTATGTCAGGTGTCTGACATAACCTCTATTAGTTCACTCTGTCAGGTGTCTGACATAACCTCTGTTAGTTCACTACGTCAGGTGTCTGACATAACCTCTATTAGTTCACTACGTCAGGTGTCTGACATAACCTCTGTTACTTCACTCTGTCAGCACCTAGGAAGTATAATATCATCAAATAGCAGATCAGAAGCGAGATCGAAGATAGATGCAATAAGGCAAACCAACTAATTGGACAAATAGCACAAATACTAAAGAACAAACACGTATCAAAAGTCACTAAGAAAGCACTCTACAACACAATCTTCCCATCAACATAATGCTACCAATGCCAAACCAGGACAATGACAGAAAAAGAGAAAAGAAAAATCACAACAGAAATGAGATTCCTGAGAAGAATACTCAATGCATCAAGAAGAGAGAAGATCAGAAATGAAGAAATCAGGATTAAAGTGGGGGTTATAGCAACCCTAGATTTTATTAGAAGACAGCAAGTCAAATGATTTGGCCGTGCAACTAGGTTACCAATTGACAGTGCACCACAGCTAGCAATGACGTACAGACATGATGGAAGCAGAAGGAGAGGCCGACTACGTAAACGATGGACGGAAGAAATAGCAGAGTCCATGGGGATATCGATACATGAAGCCCATAGCGGACACTCTTCCGCTGTTTATACTTCACCTCGACACCTCAAGCTACAAGAGGAACAAGATGAGATGAAATGATGAACAAAACATCAACTTTCTCCTCAAACCGGGTCCGAGACTTTCAAACGCTCCAACAAGTCCAGCTAACTCTATGAGTTCATGGAACACCTGCAAATGAGTACCCCCAAACCAGTGGCATAGAGCTGCCCGGAGCAGACAGCCCACAAACTGTTACTAAGACCAACTCCGTTTATGTTATTCATAAGAGCCCGTAAATACGTGACCATAAACGCGCACGATGTGAGAAGAATGTCGGAAGTGACCAGAAGAGATCATCAGAAATAATGCACGCGGGGATCGTAAGTAAACAACCCATTTTCATATCACGAGGGGAAGGGGATAAATGGTGCTAACCAACATTCTCATAGACCAGTCGGAAGTCCGTATGTGATCTGGTCAATGTCACACTGCCGATATCCACGGTCGGCTGGGTCCACCCGGGAACCACGTGGAAACAAAATCCCCGACTCAAGTGGGCTGAGAACATGTAACCAGTGGGCGGCGGGCTGGTATGCCAGCCCCACGACTGCCGGTGAGAGGGATACCCGTCACCTGCATACCAAAGGCCTGGTTCCACCGGGCCACAGTAATGTGGACAGATGCTGCCGTTCAGCCAGCAATGCTGTTTCATTTATTTACAATGGAAGGGAAGAGGGAGGTTTAACGATCATCATCATCCTCTTCTTTAAAATAGGATCCCATACGCTCGGTCTCTTTCCACAGGGCGACCCGCCGAAAGTGTGGCACAATTCACAAATCAAACCCACAATCTCCAGTACGCGCGGCAGTCGGCGTAACCACTTGACCAGGGAAAATCCTAAATGCCCCCTCCAGCTCCCTGTACCCGCGATTGGAGCACGGAACTCCAACCAACCGACCCCCGGCCGCTGTGTGTGTTGTTACCTCACGCAGCTGGGTCCATGACCCACCCATATATTTCATCTATGTCTCTAATTAAACTACTGAGCGTAATCTTGCCAAGAAATCAACAGACAGCTGAAAGATGCTGCTGTTGACAGCGATGTCCTGTAAATAAAATAAAAAAATGTCTCTAATTGTCTTTGTCCGTGTCTTCCCACTTCCTACATACACAAGTCTGCACACTCTAGGAGCAACTCTACACATTCTCCTTGGTAAAAGGAAGTTGATAAACGTCCGCGACTCCTTGCGGCTTTCTCCTATTGCGTCCTATATTTTCTTCTTGGTTGAATACTTTCTTCTTCTTTATCTTTAGACTTATTTGAAGTTGGATTTCCCGGCTGCAGTTTTATACATGATGGAGAAATCATGTCTACAGCCCATCCCTCCTGAGTCGACTCCTGTGACATGTATGGTGGGTTACAGTGTGACTATTATCCGCTGCTGTGCCCAGTAACGCGCGGGCTAGAATGCTAGTCCACCAAGTTATTAGCAGGGCTATACTCTCTAGTCTAGTCCGACTTTGTGAAGACACATGAAGGGTGTTGCATAGGTGGGAGCGCAAGCGCAATTGGAATACCACTACTTTTATCGTTTCTTTACTTATTCAGTCGGTGGAGATTTGTCCGCAACAGACGAGCAATATCTCCGGCGGGCCTATTCTCGCTGGTCGCGAGATCCGCACAGTGGAAGGATGGGAGATTTGCTCGCAACAGACGAGCGATATTTCCGGCGGGCCTATTCCTTGTGGTCGTGGGATCCGCAAAAGTCAGGCGGGGAGTCTGACGGTAGTACACGCTTTACACAGGTCCGGACACTTGTGATTGACAGATGTACGCGTCCTATGGTCCAGGCGCGTACGAGGCCCTCACCTGTGGGACTTGACTGAATGCCTCTAAGTCGGGTCCCTTGGGTGCCAGGGTCTGGCCACCACTCGCCACCTGCTAATGGAGGCAAGGTCTCGGAGGTTTGACGCTGAGCCGCCAGCGTCTGCAGCCTACCTTGTTCCAAACGTATTGGTTACCCATTCCTCTGGAGTACACAAGACAAGGCCGGTCAGGCTGAAGTACAGGAGGTTTCGTGTACAAGTTCTACACATTAGCAAACAGTAGACCATGATAATATTAATATGGAATACAGTTCTAATAAAATTATGAAATTTATGAAAGTTTAGGGTTGGTGTCTACTAAATAGGACTACATGTACAAAGAGACATGTAAAACAACAGAATTTATTAATTTTAACATTCAAGAGTATTTTATTAAAACAAAGTTTAATCTAACTATGACAATTCAGTGTCATTCTGACAATCTCATTCTGTTTCTCTGCTCATTCGGCACATGATCAATTTCCTGCTGATCGACTGTTTCTAATAATTCAGTTAATCCAGGTAATCCCTGAACCATTTCCACAATTTTCATCTTACATGCTGATATACACAGAGTTTATAACGAGAGCTGATAACATCCGTTTTTGTAACTTACTCAACAACAATCCAGCTGCACTAAATAAGCGCTCTACTGCTGCTGAGGACACTGGTATGGCCAAAACAATTTTCACACTTGCTTTTAGCAGTGGAAACGTATGTTCATTTTCCCAATAATTTAATGGTTGTGAAGTTGGTTGCCGTAATTTTTGAAACATGGTGACTTCATCCTCAAGGCATTTGTTTCTGGGGTCATCAAACTTAAGTGCTTTGTTTGGTGGAGGATCAAAGAATAAGTCAAAATCACTTTTTGGCTTTTGTTCTACAACTCCTGCTTCGATTACAGCAGATTAAAACTAGCTTCGTATTTACAAATCGCCAAAGACGCCAATCAACAACTTCAGCAACAATGGCCTACTATAGTATGTCCACATTTGTTTGCCTTCATTCACGATCAATTATTTTGAAAACTGTCTGTTGCATCGTTATGAAATTTTTCCAGCCGTCTTATATTTACCCCCACCCAAGGAATATGTCTATGATAGGTCCAAAAACAACTTAAATCATTGAAAGCGGCGACATTCCTTTGATGTTTTGCTCAACAACTAGTGATTTCTCGCTAACAAAGTTATTTTTACGGTAATGGGGACCTGCAAATTCTGATGACACACAAAGGCGTATCCGGATTCGTATGGGAGTGGGTGCAATGAAAGAATCCATCCTTTCTCCATAGTCTTCTTCCTCTTTCAACACATGGTCCTGACGTTTTTTCCAGTAACTTTTATCAATATTTAATAGCGCGGACGGACAGACAGACAGACAGAAAGGTAGGTAGGTAGGCAGAAAGGTAGGTGGGTAGGTGGGTGGGTGGGTGGCTGGCTGGCTGGCTGACTGGGTCGGTCGGTCGGTCGGTGGGTGGGTGGGTGGGCCAGCCGGCCGGCAGGCAGACAGATAGATTAGATAGATAGATAGATAGATAGATAGATATCGGTAGGTCGGTGGGTCAGTCGGTCGGTGGGTCGGTCGGTTGGTTCGGTTTGGGTCAGCCGGCAGGCAGGCAGACAGATTAGATAGATAGATAGATAGATAGATAGATAGATAGATAGATAGATAGATAGATAGATAGATAGATAGATCGACAGATCGATAGATAGATAGATATCGGTAGGTCGGTCGGTTGGTCAGCAGGCAGGCAGGTAGACAGACAGACAGACAGACAGACAGATAGATAGATAGATAGATAGATAGATAGATAGATAGATAGATAGATAGATAGATAGATAGATAGATAGATAGATCGATCGATCCCCGCCTGGAGCCGGGCCAAGCCAGCTAGTTTATTTATATAATCACGTTTCATGAAAGAACCCACAGTTTGACGATACCTCTGAACTATAACACTCAGTCTGTGCAAAAACGAAAGACCGCCAGACAATTTTAAAAATAGCGCGAATATGTCTTGTTGGAGCTGTAATACTCTTAAAATTAAGGCATTAATGGCAGGGCCGTAAAATATATACCGCATATAAGCAAAAATTGAAATCTGCTGTACAATCTCCAGAACAAAAATTATTTTGTTGGGTGGACATAATGATAAGGTTGTATACTAAATCTCATCATTTTCCCTCAGTTGGTTACTGATATACTGAATTTTATATTGAGGCAACAACAACAAAAAACACACACTATAGCAGCGCGCATTTATTTATGTATCCGGTGTTCCACAACGAGATAAAGAATTGATAACAAATATATAAAGACCAAAAAAAAAAAAAAGGCTTTAAAAAGGTAAAAGATAAAAAAAAATTAAGGGTTGCTCTGACGTAGATCAAGTTGCTTTGGCATGGCTACTGTCCCATGTGTCCCATGGGAAATACAAATGTGTGCTCTCCCATCCCATCCCATGGGACGTTTCCATGGCCAAGCCTGAATTAAAATCCTTTTTATAATCAACTGTTACCGCTGCCTCAATTATACCTCTTCTTGTGCCCTGTATCTATCTGAGGGGCTCAGGCCCTCAAACAATTCCCTCCCAGCCCTCCTCTCCTTAGCATCCCCAGGCAGCTCCGCCCCTGCCATCCCCACATTCTTCATGTCTGTCTCTACTTCTATTCTAGTCCCTTGCCCTGTGGGTTCCTCCAGAAATGGTCTTTCTAGCTACACTATTCACAGTTTTCTCAAAGTGTGCCCTATCTAGCGCCTGGGTCCCTACTTCACCTATGGGTTGACCAATATATGTCTAGTTCTCTCCACGAGCTCTTCACTTTCTAGCTATACTAATAATACTATTCTCAGTTTCCTCAATATAAACAATATAAAATGACACAAAGTAGTGCAGCTTTACATAACAGAATTACGACACATACAGGACGTTGTGGCGATTAGCCTTCATCAGCAAACAAACACAACTATACTATAAACAAACACAGGTTATGCACAGCTCGGAATTTTGAGGTAAGTATGAAAATTTTTTCCAATTTTCATTTTCTCTTCATTGCTTTCATTTTTTTCATCTTTTTGTTCTTCTCGTCCTGTCGTCACGTTTTGATGTAGTCACAGGAGATTTCTTTGACTATATGTTGTGTTTTGTGAATGTGTTTGTTTGCTGATGAAGGCTAATTGCCGCAACGTCCTGTATGTGTTGTAATTATGTTATGTAAAGCGGCACTACTTTGCGTCATTTTATATTGTTTACATTTTCAAAGCTTTACGCAGTTCCACCCAATTTTATTCAGTTTCCTCAATGCGTGTCCTATCCAGTGTGTGTGTGTCCCTACTTCGCCTCTGGGTTGACCGGTATATGTCTAGTTTCCTCCACGAGCTCCTCACTTTCTAGCTATACTATTCTCAGTTTCCTCAATGCATGTCCTATCGAGCGCCACTGTCCTGTCTTCTCCTCTGAGTTGACCTGTGTTTGTCTAGTTCTCTCCACGAGCTCCTCACTTGTGACACTGTCACACCATTGTAGTGCTTTTGTCAGGTATTAGTTCATAAATGTGTGTAGTTTATGTGTAATTGTTTCTGATCCATGCAGTGGCACTGATTTCACATTAGAGTTTCTGGCATCATTCTAGGATTATGCAACTCTCAAATTTATTTTGACTTCCACAAAGCAACTCTAGTTTATTTTGACTTCCACAAAGTAACTCTGTTTATTTTGACTTCCACAAAGCAACTCTGTTTATTTTGACTTCCACAAAGCAACTCTGTTTATTTTGACTTCCACAAAGCAACTCTCAAGTTTATTTTGACTTCCACAAAGCAACTCTGTTTATTTTGACTTCCACAAAGCAACTCTCAAGTTTATTTTGACTTCCACAAAGCAACTCTGTTATTTTGACTTCCACAAAGCAACTCTCAAGTTTATTTTGACTTCCACAAAGCAACTCTCAAGTTTATTTTGACTTCCACAAAGCAACTCTGTTTATTTTGACTTCCACAAAGCAACTCTGTTTATTTTGACTTCCACAAAGCAACTCTCAAGTTTATTTTGACTTCCACAAAGCAACTCTGTTTATTTTGACTTCCACAAAGCAACTCTCAAGTTTATTTTGACTTCCACAAAGCAACTCTCAAGTTTATTTTGACTTCCAAAACCTTCCTACCTCTATAAAGACTCCTCTCCTCTTTTGTATGTTTATTTTAATATTTGTATGTTCCCCAAGAATACCTTTCATACAGGAAAGGACAAATGCATCCATATGACAAGAGCTGAAGACTGAAGAAGGTTGGCTAATAAAGATGATAAAACAAAGAAAATTCAAAAATTTTGGTCACTTGAAATGGCATGAAAGTTTGGAGAGAACAATCATGGAGGGTTATATGCCCAGAAAGAGAGGAAGAGGAAGGCCAAAGAGAAGAAGGGTGCAGGATGTGGCAGATGATCTCCAGATGGGTTATCAGGCATGGGACATCTCACTTATGACCGAAAACTTTTCCGTAAGGTTGTTATGGGAGCGAGGTTCTACAAGGACATGCTACCAAATGAATGAATGATCTATTCCCCATCTCTGCCCACACCGCTACCTAGACAGGTGTCTGGTTCCACCTCTGGAAGTGAGGTTTCACCAAGAGAGAGAGATCGGGTCATCATTTTCTGGATGTATTCTCTTTATTTTTGTCTTTCCTCCGTGAATGTTCAAACCGGATTGTTGTGACCTCCCATTCAATGTGTTTGGTTAATCTTGCATCTGATTTTGTTTGCGAGACTGAAGGGCAATGTCATCCTCGAGGTTCAGACATGGAGCTGTTTTGTCAGTAAGGTCCAATGAATTCCATTTCTGGCAGTACTTGTCACTGTCTTTATAATCCAGTTTATAGTCAGTAAACACTAAACACAACAGCAGTGACAACAGGCTCATTTAGGACTGTGTACTTCATGTCTGTATAACTTCATGTCTGTATATGTTGCATTGATGAAATTAATGATTTTCTGTAGTTCCCACAATGACTGATCAATGTATAAAGAGATTCCCTATCAATGCTATCAAAGACCTTTTAGTAGTCCACAAATCCAATATCAAGTGGTGAGTTCAGTTCCAGGCTTTGCTCTATTATCTTGACTATCTGGCCTGTGCAGGATCTATTGTCACAACGATGTTTGATCCCTTAGCTGTTTGTCAATGGCATCTCTAGTCTCTCCAGAATGATGGAGCTGAATGCTTCCCTAGGAGCTGACAGTCACATTATTCCCCTATAAGCCACTGTCCTTCCCTCTCTGTCCTCTTTCCTATGGTACCAATGTATTTGCCAGCCCTCAATGATAAACTACAAAAGTTAGTTGCATATCCTTTACAGGACGTAGCAGTCAATCCCAGCAGTTTTTGGTTGTTTGTGATTTCTAGACAAGTTTACGTTCAGTAGTTTGCCATTGCTTTCTGAATGACCAGCACTCCTACCATTGTATGGAAACCAATGCAAGGCGGTCTGCTTCCAAATAGCCCACAGCTGTGTATTGAATGCAGCATGCGGGATTATGAATTGCATTAGCAACCCTTTCATTCCTTTAATGATAAAAGTATCATTAATTATCTTCTTCGATTCAAGTAAGAATAAAATGTAGTGTCATAATTCAGATTAGCAACAAGCGTTGGTGACCACACATCTCCAGGTTTGTGGTACGCAACAGGCTTCAGTGGCCACACATCTCCAGGTTTGTGGTACGCAGCAGGCCTCAGTGGCCACACATCTCCAGGTTTGTGGTACGCAGCAGGCCTCAGTGGCCATGCCTCTTCAGGTTTGTGGTATGCAACAGGCCTTGGTGGCCATGCCTCTTCAGGTTTGTGGTATGCAACAGGCCTCGGTGGCCATGCCTCTTCAGGTTTGTGGTATGCAACAGGCCTCGGTGGCCATGCCTCTTCAGGTTTGTGGTACGCAACAGGCCTCGGTGGCCATGCCTCTTCAGGTTTGTGGTACGCAACAGGCCTCGGTGGCCATGCCTCTTCAGGTTTGTGGTATGCAACAGGCCTCGGTGGCCATGCCTCTTCAGGTTTGTGGTATGCAACAGGCCTTGGTGGCCATGCCTCTTCAGGTTTGTGGTACGCAACAGGCCTCGGTGGCCATGCCTCTTCAGGTTTGTGGTATGCAACAGGCCTCGGTGGCCATGCCTCTTCAGGTTTGTGGTATGCAACAGGCCTCGGTGGCCATGCCTCTTCAGGTTTGTGGTATGCAACAGGCCTCGGTGGCCATGCCTCTTCAGGTTTGTGGTATGCAACAGGCCTCGGTGGCCATGCCTCTTCAGGTTTGTGGTACGCAACAGGCCTTGGTGGCCATGCCTCTTCAGGTTTGTGGTATGCAACAGGCCTTGGTGGCCATGCCTCTTCAGGTTTGTGGTATGCAACAGGCCTTGGTGGCCACACATCTCCAGGTTTGTGGTACGCAGCAGGCCTCGGTGGCCATGCCTCTTCAGGTTTGTGGTATGCAACAGGCCTTGGTGGCCATGCCTCTTCAGGTTTGTGGTACGCAACAGGCCTCGGTGGCCATGCCTCTTCAGGTTTGTGGTACGCAACAGGCCTCGGTGGCCATGCCTCTTCAGGTTTGTGGTACGCAACAGGCCTCGGTGGCCATGCCTCTTCAGGTTTGTGGTACGCAACAGGCCTTGGTGGCCATGCCTCTTCAGGTTTGTGGTACGCAGCAGGCCTTGGTGACTACACCTCTTCAGGTTTTTGGTACACAGAAGGCCTTGGTGACCACACCTCTTCAGGTTTTTGGTACACAGCAGGCCTTGGTGACCATGCCTCTTCAGGTTTTTGGTACGCAACAGGCCTCAGTGGCCATGCCTCTTCACGTTTATGGTACGCAACAGGCCTTGGTGGCCATGCCTCTTCAGGTTTGTGGTACGCAGCAGGCCTTGGTGACTACACCTCTTCAGGTTTTTGGTACACAGAAGGCCTTGGTGACCACGCCTCTTCAGGTTTTTGGTACACAGCAGGCCTTGGTGACCACGCCTCTTCATGTTTTTGGTACACAGCAAGCCTCAGTGACCATGCCTCTACAGGTTTTTGGTACGCAGCAGGAGTCGGTGACCATGCCTCTTCAGGTTTGTAGTATACAGCAGGCCTCAGTGGCCATGCCTTTTCAATATTCTCTGTCATCAGGTATATTGAAGAAGCTGGTGTTGCCTAAACTTGTATGTGTTGTCCAGCTGTTGGAGCTGTCTGTGTCTTCTTCTGCCTGTCTTGCCTAGTATTGTATGCTACTGTATGTTTATCATTCATTGACATTGTTACCTTGCCGTCTTGACATACGATAGATTGTTACATTGTGCTTCAAAAAGGCATAATAAGTACAACCCATGGTGGGAGCAAGTGTGACTGATCAGACAAATTCACGCTGTAAATGTTTATCCACAATGGATGCACGTGAACACATGGTCATTTCAACGATCACACATCATTTTGCATCTCACATGCTCAGTGTGTGACCTATCTGCAATCACTTTCTCCTTTGACTTTATTCCATTTTTGATATATGCCCTCCATGCAACACGCTCAGCAGCGACTGGCTCCTAGTTTGCATTATCAATGCCTGTATCAATCATGCCCCGCGTATGATACTGTATGTTTACCACAAATATCAATTGAGGATCCCTATGAGGCCACTAAGACAGTTCATAACCAAACATACATATATTGTTTGGTGTTTGTAGAGGCAGAAGAAAGAGATATAAGAAAGAAATAGAGCAGCGAGGCGCTGTCATCATTTGGAGGTGACAGGTTTTAACACCGATCGGTAACTATCGCTTTTAATTTTTATGTTGTCTAGTGTGTCCTATTGTGTTCAGCACCAGACTGCTGAACACAATATATGATACTGGAGATATACATCTGAATTATGTAATTCTATATTTATTGCAATCAAGAAGAAATCAAGAGCCTTGGAATGTTAGTTAGTTAGTCGATAGATCATAATCATTGCACATCGAACCATTTAGTCCATAAGTGCTCGGATCCCCTCCTCAGTAAATCCCGCAGCGTGTAGCAGCTCACGACACCAGTTCTGTGTTGATTTATTAATCTTTTTTGGCTTAATGCGTAGTGTTCTTGTTTGGCCACACCTCTTTTAACTTGCTGTTCTCGCAGTCTGACCATGGTTGTAGATTCACAGTATGCAATGTGATCAACATCAAACAAATCAAAATAGTATAATGAGCCACATCACAAAGATTTTGCTAAGAACCATCATCCAAAGAGTTGGGAAGAAAATACAATCTGAAATAGGAGAAGAACAATGTGGATTCGTAAAAGGCAAGGTTATAGTAAATACTGTGTATATGCTGAGAACATTATCTGAACGTTCTATGGAATTAAACAAAGACCTACATCTTTGCTTTATTGACTACACAACGGCTTTCGATAAAGTAAAACATGTCAACATGATGAAGATGCTTGCAGATTTACAAATGGGAAAGACCTTAGACTTGTACAAAACATATATTGGAAACAACAAGCTGCCATAAAGATTAATAATGAAGTAGGGCAATATCAGCCTATTAAGAGAGGTGTGCGACAGGTATGTGTAATATCTCCAGATCTTTGTCCCTACACAATGAAAATATTTTAAGAAATTTAGTTAATATGAGAGGAATCACCACTGGGGGACGTAACGTCAATAACATTAAATATGCGGATGATAAAGTATTGACTGCCAACAAAGAGCAGGGTCTGCAACATTTAGTAGATGCAGTTGTTGTACACAGTGAACAACTTGGGTTAATTAAATTGTAAGAAGACACACATTATGGTCGTCACTAGGATGAACGAAGTACCACAATGTAATATACAAGTAAATGGGAATATTCTTCAACAAGTGAATCCGTACAATTATCTCGGAACAGTCATAACATATCTGATGGGAGATGCCTTGAAGAGATTAGAACAAGAATTGCCATGGCGAAAGTAGCCTTTAACAAGATGAAAAACATACTGACCAATAAAAAGATGTCAATTGTAACGAGAAAATGAGTGTTGAAATGATACATAGAATGTGTCATTTTGTATGGATGTGAAGCATGGACAATGAGCAGACAAGCTGAAAAGCATCTGATGGCTGCAGAAATGTGGTTTCTGAGGAAAATTCAAAGAATACCATGGACAGACAGAAAAACCAATGACCAGGTCCTACAAGAAACAAATGACAACCGTAAACTGAGTAGATAAATTAGACATAGACTATTACAATTTTTTGGATACGTTATGAGAAGAAATAAATTGGAGAACTTGGTGAAAGCTGGCAAGATTGAAGGAAAAAGAACAAGGGGAACGCAGAGAAGTAAATACCTGGATGGCTTGACCATGTAGTATGGTCGAGACAAGAACACGGAGCTGATCCATGACTCTGGTGGTCGAGTGAGATGGCAGAACATGGCCACCCATGCTTATCAGCATGGCACATGATGATGATGAGTGCGTCCTGTAGTCTATACTTCTTTCTTCTACTGTAATGAGTGCCAAACAATACGTGTGTGTTTATTTATGAACACTATATTTACCACTAATATCCAATTCAGTCAGCTCTGTGGTGAAGGGGTTACGGACGCAGTTCGTGATCCCACATACCCACATTCTAAACACAGCTGCATGCGATTTGGCAGCAGACCGAATTGCATTGGTTGTTTATGAAATGGTATGGGTGCCGGACATTCAGAAAGCAATAGCAAACTACTGAACGTAAACTTGCCAAAACATTACAACAGTAAAAAATGCTGGTGTTGAATGCAATGTCCTGTAAAGGATATGCAACTAACTTTTTATCCAATTCAACCCACTCATGTTATAACTGAGATATACAGTGTAAACTGTTAATTCAGATTAATGGATGTTTGGGCACTCTTCCGAAAGACGGGTCTAAATAGTCCCGCAGTGAATAATTTTATATAACTAACACTAACCCTAACCCTAAACCTTAACTTATTCACTGCGGGACTATTTAGACCCGTCTTTCGGAAGAGTACTGATGTTTGTGATGTAGTTCAACTTTGTTATTTCATATTGTGTAAATTATACATTCCTGTTTGAGATACTGTGATATTTATATCATGCTATCCAATCCATCTTCATTGCTGCCAATTTTGTCTGCACGGGTACAACAAACATTAATAATATTAATAAATATATCTCGCCTTATAATTGAAGTACACACTTGGACGGATAGAGACCGTTCAATGGGGTTTTCAAGAGGTATTCAACTATGCAGGCTGATAACGAAAGGAAAGATCTTCTCATATAAATCATTATCATTTCATATTATTATCTGTGGCATTTAATTGACCGGCTTACAGTTTTATTTGCATGTAATATATTGTAACAGTTACATGTGCATACAGTATACAAATACATTACATTATTTCTTAGTTTGCAAGTTCTACATTCAGTCTTTTGTGAGTACGTGACTAAGTACTAAGTCACTGACTTACACTTCCTTGCAAAGCTGACGAGCTGTACCTAGTAATACAGACAGTAATGTGTGTCTGTAGCCTCTTGTCCAGACCCAGTTTTACCTTGGCAATTCCATGCCAGTTACTAAACTACCAGCATACTGTACAAGAGGACAGTGAACAGAGTACAACAGAGAGAAGATCTTCTCTCAGCGAGTGACGGGCACAGCTGGTTCCGTAAAATGATGCTCCCTTCGACCCTTCGTTGTTAATTTTTAATTAGCCACAATTTGTGTATTACAAATGTCACACACTGAAACAATCTACGAGGAACTACAAGCCAGAAACACACCTGAGACAGGTGTGGGACACACAATCAACAAACAAACCGAGCAGAAACACAGCCTGAGACAGACAATTGACACACAAACAGACCTGAGTGCGGCAGGGAGACGGTCCTCGACATCTTCCCCATTCTAGCCTCCACACGTCTGCTACACATCTCAAATTGTGCACGCTCCGAAACGAAACAAATCTCTGCGAGAATTCACTCACAGGGAGGGATTCCAGATACAAGTGGCTGGGGATTGCTGTAGGGTGGTGGTGGAGATAACACCAGCAATATATTCACGGTATTGATCGACACGTGTAGAAGACAAGGCAGAAACCGGAATAACAAATCAGAACGAAGGGCGTGGGTGGAATTAAATTTGCCTTTAAGGTGTTGATGTTAGAATCATTATGTGTACGGGCATCCGTGTTCAAGTTAAATATAAAAGATGGTTTTTAACTTATTCAACATGCTCATCATCGTTGGTAGTGTGCGCGCGCGCACACACACACACACATACACCGAAGTACACTTGTTCCTGTAGCGAGGCGCCATCGTCAGTTAGAGTTGACAGGTTCGAATCCCAGTCGGCAACTATAGCTTTCAACTGTTATGTTGTCTAGTGTATCCTCTAATCGCCACGTCTTTCTTCTCGCTTCTATGAGCGGGGTAAAAACATGTGCGTTTATTTATGTTGTCTAATGCGTCCTCTTGTCTCTACTTCCTTCTTCTCACTTCTGTGAGCCCCAAAGAATAGATGGGTGTTTATTTATGTTGTCTAGTGCATCCTCTGCCGGTCTCTGCGTCGAAAGGCTTGCGAACGTGGTTCGTGAGCCGCTTACCAGGCGTTCGAAACATAGCCGTCACCGATTTGGGAGAATGCCGTTTTGCGTTGTGTTATAACGTGTCGGTATGGGAGCCGGTAGTTCAGAAAGCAATGGCAAACTACTGAATGTAAACTTGCCAAGACATCAACAACAACAGTGTTTA
>JACEFZ010017917.1:438584-491084 GCA_014155875.1 Cepaea nemoralis | reverse complement strand
AATAACCAATGCTCAATAAACACCTGATAAAATGGGCCACCTTAAACATTAGACAATATGTTAGTAATGTTTGATTGATTGATTGATTGATCTAGGAACCGACATCACAGCATTCGGGACATTCCCATAAGCGCTCCGTCTCCATCCTCAGCAGCCAGCGAAGAGTTCCAACACTAATAGTTCCAGTAGCAATCTGATTATATGTCCGTCTCGCCTTTCCTCCGAGCGCCGAGCGTCGGCCAGAACCCCTCGTCACACCACGTTGTCTCATTCTTACCAGACCATGGTGCTCCATCTGCTCCTCCGAGGTGTACACGTGCTCCCACAAGGCCGCAACCACGTCTGCCTTGTCATGCATCAATACTCCACCAAATTTTGCCGAGCCAGCCAATCTGTCCGCCTGTTCATTCCCCAGCACACCGGCATGCCCAGGAGAAAAGATCCAGGTGATGCTTACTACCCGTGACCTCCGAAGCGAAGCAAGCCACTCTGCACGAAGCCTACCTGTTCTCACCCTTCTCAGCATGCTTTCTGAGTCAGTTACAATCACAATGTGTGTATGTATCGTGTTTTCTATCCAGCGGAAAGCTGCACTGACCGCCTCCACCTCCATTCTTAAGCTAGATGTAGTGTTATCATACGCCAGGCTCTCCTGCACCAAACGCCGACCATTAGTTTTTGCCAAGAACCCCCAGGCACTTCTCCTACCTCTCAACACTGACCCATCCGTGTAGATAATCACATCACCCGGGCGAGAATTTTCCTGAATTAGTTGCTGAATTTCCACTTCCGTGGCCCCTGCTGGCCACTCCCTGCACTCCCGGCTCAATGTTATTACAACTCTGCACAAGTCTGACTGCACGGCTGGCACTCTGACCCACTCCTCTCCTCGCCTGATGTTCTCCAAGGGGCACACCTGTCTGATCGTATCCTCCGCCTGAGCCATCCATGATTTCCCTCTTATCAGTCTCTGACCCTTAACTACGTCCAGCGCCTCATGCAACGGGTGATCTGTGTCTGCAGCTACTCTGAGGTATGCCTTCGCTTGCATCACCTTGTGCCTACTAGCAACAGTAGGAAGACCAAGGATGTAACGCATACACACTACTGGAGTGTCTCTGGTGCATCCCAGAATGACCCGCATCGCTTCATTCTGTATGCGCTCTAATTTCACCAGCTGACTCTTTGAGACAGTGAGCATTCCTAGTCCATAATCAATCACTGAGAGGATCAAGTGCTGGTATAGTGTGAAGAGCATTCTCTGCTCTGTGTCCATTGCAGCCATAGTTTTAAGTGCATTGAGTCCCTTTTGAGATCTTGTCACAACCGTCTCCACATGGTCCTTGAAGGACAGGCTCCTGTCAAATGTGATTCCCAGATACTTCAGTTTGTTCTCTCTGTTGACGCTTCTACCATCTATCGTGAGGCTTGGGGTATCATCTCTCACAATCCTGTTGTCCAGAGAGCACCACAACACCGCCGCCTTTTCCGGGTTGATGACAGCACTCATTTCAGTGCACCAGTCAATCACTTTGTCTACTGTCACCTGTAGCTCCTGGGCTGTTTGATCCCTATTTCTCCCCTGCCTGTATGCAAGAATATCATCTGCAAATGTTAGAATCCTTCCAACCCCTGGTGCTTCTAGGTATGCAATCTTGCTCGTATACACATTAAAGAGCACCGGTGAGATTGCAGATCCCTGTGGCAGTCCCGGGGTTAAAATATGTGGCTCTGAGGTCCATGCGCCTAGACGGAGAGCAACTTGACGAGAATGCAGGACGGCTGCTATCCAGTTCACCAACCAGGGATTGACCCCCTTCTCCATAAGTGCGGTCATCAAAATATCATAGCGAACTCTATTGTACGCATCTTCGAGATCAAGCGCTGCCGCCATCGTTTCCTGTCTACTCTGGAACCCCTCATAAACGTCAAAGGCAAAGGTGGCTGCATTTGACCAGGTATCTTTTCCTGGCCTGTAGCTCCCCAGGCCTCTTGGAAGAAGCTTCCCCCTTTCCAAAAATCCTGCAGCTTAACAGCGACTATCTTCTCTAAAACCTTCCCAAATGTATTTTGAAGTGTGATGATCCTAAAGCCTGCAAGCTTTGAATGATCCTTGTATGGTTTTGGGAGAGGGATGAGATAGCTATGCAGCCAATCCTGCGGTACTGACGCTGTCCTAATGCTCTGATTAAAGCAGCCAGCCATCTCCTTCAGGTCCACATCGCTCAAAGCCTTCATGTGGCCATACCTAACACTGTCTTTCTAGTAGCTTCGAATCCTGGAAACGCATACACATAGATCACTTCAGGCCCTGGGAACAACTAGTGAACATCGTGCAACCATGGCAACCTTGCCGCGTGAGCGTGGTGCAACCACAGCAACCTTGCTGTGGACTCAGTTCTGAATCGGGGAGACGTATCTTTATACACACTGGACGGCAAGATTCCGGGGCAACAGAAACTGAGGACGTCTTAGCAAACACTGCATCATATAAGCATGCACGGACGTTGAGGTACAGACTGAGCTGCATGATACAAGCATGCACGGATGTAGTTCAGTAAAGGAAAGAAGACATATTCTTGTTAAAGGACATACTGGACGGAAAAGTGGAAGCGAAATGTGATAGGGGAAGACAAAGTTATACGTGGGTGGACAACATCAAGAGATGGACTGGAAGATAATGTTACATGTGAGGGGACAACATTAAGAGATGGACTGGTACATGTGGGTGGACAACATCAAGAGATGGACTGCAAGACAAAGTTACACCTGAGATTACAACGTCAAGAGATGGACTGGGAGACAAAGTTACATGTGGGTGGACAGCATCAAGAGATGGACTGCACTTAAGAAGACGAAAAGCAAGAAGTATTTATTAGACAAAGTTACATTTGGGTGGACAACATCAAGAGATGAACTACAAGAGAAAGTTACATGTGGGAGGACAACAATAAGAAATGGACTGGAAGTCAATGTTGCATGTGGGTGGACAACATCAATAGATGGACTGGAAGACAACGTTACATGTGGGTGGACAACATCAAGAGATGGACTAGAGGAAGTCTGAATGAATGTAGTATGAAAAAGCAGGACAGAGGGTGTTGGAGAACCATCACAGTCAATCTTCAATACGAAGATGGCGCTTGATCGTGACGACAATGAAGATGATATATCATCTAAGTTAGATGCGTTTTAACAACATTTCAATGCAGAATTCAATACAATAAAAATTACAAGTACCAAGGCAGATATGTCATATCATTTTAATCCAAAAATTGTAACCGTGAAATGTCTGTATACAATTAATCGGGTTTAAAAAGTTAACTTAAAACATGTGATTGTAACTGACTCAGAAAGCATGCTGAGAAGGGTGAGAACAGGTAGGCTTCGTGCGGAGTGGCTTGCTTCGCTTCAGAGGTCACAAGTAGTAAGCATCACCTGGATCTTTTCTCCTGGGCATGCCGGTGTGCTGGGGAATGAACAGGCGGACAGATTGGCTGGCTCGGCAAAATTTGGTGGAGTAGTGATGCATGACAAGGCAGACGTGGTTGCGGCCTTGTGGGAGCACGTGTACACCTCGGAGGAGCAGATGGAGCACCATGGTCTGGTAAGAATGAGACAACGAGGTGTGACGAGGGGATCTGGCCGACGCTCAGGCGCTCGGAGGAAAGGCGAGACGGACATATAATCAGATTGCTACTGGAACTATTAGTGTTGGAACTCTTCGCTGGCTGCTGAGGATGGAGACGGAGCGCTTATGGGAATGTCCCGAATGCTGTGATGTCGGTTCCTAAATCAATCAATCAATCAATCAATCAATCTTAAAACATGAACCAGTGATGGATTATATAATTTAAAAAAAACCCAGCTATATGAATTGTTCGGTCATGTAACTAGATTGCCGTAAGCTAGTGGTGCACAGAGAGCTCTAGCAACAGTTACAACAAATCTCGTTGCTATGCCAAACGACAGATTAATGGAATGTCTGCTTCAGTGAATACCACCATGTAAGAAGCATATAGAAATCTCGATCCAGAAGTATCTAACCTGACGGTAAAAGGCCAACCAGAGACGTGGAATGATTGAAGAAGAAAAAAGAAGGCGAGATGACGCAGTTTAAACTATATCAATCGTAACCATGCTATATTATAAAACGAGTAAATTGTAGTGTTGCTACCCATCGACGCCAGAGAAAGTCATAAAGTACATATGATGCTCTGGTCACAGAGAAGCAGAGATTAACAGTATAAACAGCCTATGGCACAGCATCGGCCAACTAGTTACAGTAGAATGAGAACATGCATCTTTCCTGTGCCATAAGTGTTAATCATGGGCCACTTCACAATCTCTGTCAACAAGAAAAATGTTATCTACTGGGGAAGGGGGGGGGGGGGCCGCGAACTGTGGAGGTTTGGTGTTTTTTTTGCCTCAGACAGAAACAACTCCACACCTTACCGAGGATTCGAGCCCGGGTCTCCCGCAGGAGAGCATGGATAATCACCAATGAAGAAAATCGGGGCCGTAGGGCTCAAATTCTACAGGGAAAATATTAGAACAAGTGGTGGAACAAGGAAATGAACAATTACCGAAATTCTGCATGTGAGCATGGAAGAAAAGAGGCTCACAAACAGCTCCGTGTCTCTACAACAATACAATATACTGGCCATAGTAAGGTTACCGTGGCTTGGAGAGGACAGTGGTGGGAGGCGTGGCTTGGAGAGGACAGTGATGGAAGGCGTGGCTTTGGGCAGTGATGGGAGGCGTGGCTTGGAGGGGACAGTCATGGAAGGCGTGGTTTGGAGAGGACAGTGATGGGAGGCATGGATTGGAGAGGGCAGTGCGCCGTGGCTTGGGGAGTACAGTGATGGGAGGCGTGGTTTGGAGAGGACAGTGATTGAAAATCGGAGTTAATGCACGAAGAAGAGGCAGAGGTTGAACAGCACGAAGATGAACACAGAACACTGCAGACATATTGGGCATGAGCGTGCATGAGGCGGAAGAAATGGCCAAAGATGGAGGAACTTTTAGCAAGATGGTGATGCAAGCCACGCTCCGTCCTGCTACACGACGATATACAGATGATAGCATTTAAACATACATCAGATGTACAGATAAGACATCGTCAGATGACATCGACAAGAACTAACATCCCCACTTCTGAGCCATCATTTGCTGGTTGGTGAGTGGGTGTTTCATCCAATCAATGACTTGGGCGGGAGTTACCAGCCAGACGTCATCGTGGGACTGTAGTAGGTCCTGCAGCCAGGTGGCCAGGGCGCTGTAAGAGTTGGGGTAGTTAGCGAACAGGAAGCCGTGGGTAAAGATCGGCATGGGAACTTTCACCGGGTAGAAGTAGTCTTCGAAGTTCCGTCTGAAATTAGAGAATGACAAAGTTGATGAAACACAACAACATGGAAAATAGAGAATGACAAAGTTGATGAAACACAACAACATGGAAAATAGAGAATGACAAAGTTGATGAAACACAACAACATGGAAAATAGAGAATGACAAAGTTGATGAAACACAACAACATGGAAAATAGATAATGATAAAGTTGATAAAGCACACCAACAGGGAAAGCACAAAGTGTATTAAACACACCAACAGGGAAAACACAAAGCATATTAAACACACCAGCAGAAAAACACATCGTGTATTAAACACACCAGCATGGAAAACACAAAGTTTATGAAGCAAACCAACAGGGAAAACACAAAGTTTATGAACGATACCAATAGGGTAAACACAATGTTTATGAAGCATAGCAATAGGGAAAACACAAAGGTTATGAAACACACCAACAGGGAAAACACAAAGTTTATGAAACACATCAACAGGGAAACCACACAGTTTATGAACCACATCAACAGGGAAAACACAAGGTTTATGAAACACACATATTAGGAAAGCACAAAGTTTATGAGCCACATCAAGGAACAACACAAAATTTATTAAACATACCGACAGGGAAAAAACTAAGTTTATGAAGCACATCAACACGGAAAACATTAAGTTTATGAACCACGTCTACAGGATATAGAACAAATTTATGAAACACATCAACAGGTAAACGACAGTTTATGAAGCACATCAACATGGAAAACACACAGTTTATTAATTACATCAACATAATACAGCACCCACACCCAACAAGCACCTACCAAACAAGCACCCACACCCAACAAGCACCCACACACCCAACAAGCACCCACACCCAACAAGCACCTACCTAAACAAGCACCTACACTCAACAAGCACCTACACTCAACAAGCACCTACACTCAACAGAGCACCCAAAACGTCCAACAAAAAGCCACACCCACCAAGCACCCACACTCAACAAGCACCCACATCTAACAAGCACCCACATCTAACAAGCACCCACATCTAACAAGCACCCACATCTAACAAGCACCCACATCTAACAAGCACCCACATCTAACAAGCACCCACAACTACAGGCTCTATTGCCACAACATGCCAACATAGAACCCACACCCAACAAGAACCCACACCCAACAAGCACCCCCACCCAACAAGCACCTACCTCAACAAGCACCTACACTCAACAAGCACCTACACTCAACAAGCACCTACACTCTACAGAGCACCCAAAACAACAAGCACCCACGCCCAACAAAAAGCCACACCCACCAAGCACCCACACTCAACAAGCACCCACACCTAACAAGCACCCACAACTACAGGCTATATTGCCACAACATGCCAACATAGCAGAACTATTGTATGGTTGATCCCACACCAGACAGTGAGAGGGCTGACCACCTGGCCACCATTGCCGCTGTGCCACAACTAGATCAGTGGTTCTCAACCTTTTTTGGCCCGTGCCCCCCCATCACCATATTTTCACAACGTCATCCCTCCCCCCTTTCGTATTTCTTACCTAAATTCCCCCCCCCCCCCCCAATTCCAGCTCCTGCCCCTACACAGTATACGTAATAATGGAAGCACATACTAACACAAGTCTAGACGTCCACATAAAACATGATTTGTGGGTCTACTTACTTTATAAATTTAATTTTAGAAGGGTGAGACGTACAGAACCGTAAAGTATGAAGGGAAAAACAATATCAAGTAATCGGTTCTTGTATTAACGCGATCTTGAATTAATCTTCATTCATCCCCTGGAGACCCTAAAATTACCCCCTGGGGGAAATTCCCCACTGGTTGAGAACCACTGAACTAGATAATCCAGTTACATACTAGTTACTACCACAAGAAACATCTAATAAAACCACTCAGAATATCACCTTTAAACTCTCGAATAATTATTGGCTTCTGGACATTATGTTGTCTGTGGATTCAGTTCAAGATACACCAGACTCACCTGCCGGGCAGCTAACGGTCAGTTCTACAGCAGTGTGTACACGGACCTCACACTTCAGAGAGCACAGTATACATGTGTACACGGACCTCACACTTCAGACAGCACAGTATACATGTGTACACAGACCTCACACTACAGAGAGCACAGTATACATGTGTACACAGACCTCACACTACAGAGAGCACAGTATACATGTGTACACAGACCTCACACTACAGAGAGCACAGTATACATGTGTACACAGACCTCACACTACAGAGAGCACAGTATACATGTGTACACAGACCTCACACTGCCGAGAGCACAGTATACATATGTACACAGATCTCACACTGCAGAGAGCACAGTATACCAGTGTAGCAGGACCTCATACAAGACAGAACACAATATACCAGTGTAGCAGGATCTCATACCACAGAGAACACAATATACCAGTGTAGCAGGATCTCATACCACAGAGAACACAATATACCAGTGTAGCAGGACCTCATACCACATAGAACACAATATACCAGTGTAGCAGGATCTCATACAAGACAGAACACAATATACCAGTGTAGCAGGATCTCATACAAGACAGAACACAATATACCAGTGTAGCAGGATCTCATACAAGACAGAACACAATATACCAGTGTAGCAGGATCTCATACAAGACAGAACACAATATACCAGTGTAGCAGGATCTCATACAAGACAGAACACAATATACCAGTGTAGCAGGACCTCATACAAGACAGAACACAATATACCAGTGTAGCAGGATCTCATACCACAGAGAACACAATATACCAGTGTAGCAGGATCTCATACCACAGAGAACACAATATACCAGTGTAGCAGGATCTCATACAAGACAGAACACAATATACCAGTGTAGCAGGATCTCATACCACAGAGAACACAATATACCAGTGTAGCAGGACCTCATACAAGACAGAACACAATATACCAGTGTAGCAGGATCTCATTCCACAGAGAACACAATATACCAGTGTAGCAGGACCTCATACTACAGAGAACACAATATACCAGTGTAGCAGGATCTCATACAAGACAGAACACAATATACCAGTGTAGCAGGATCTCATACCACAGAGAACACAATATACCAGTGTAGCAGGACCTCATACCACAGAGAACAAAATATACCAGTGTAGCAGGATCTCATACAAGACAGAACACAATATACCAGTGTAGCAGGATCTCATACAAGACAGAACACAATATACCAGTGTAGCAGGATCTCATACAAGACAGAACACAATATACCAGTGTAGCAGGATCTCATACAAGACAGAACACAATATACCAGTGTAGCAGGATCTCATACAAGACAGAACACAATATACCAGTGTAGCAGGATCTCATACCACAGAGAACACAATATACCAGTGTAGCAGGACCTCATCCAAGACAGAACACAATATACCAGTGTAGCAGGATCTCATACAAGACAGAACACAATATACCAGTGTAGCAGGACCTCATACAAGACAGAACACAATATACCAGTGTAGCAGGATCTCATACCATAGAGAACACAATATACCAGTGTAGCAGGATCTCATACCACAGAGAACACAATATACCAGTGTAGCAGGACCTCATACCACATAGAACACAATATACCAGTGTAGCAGGATCTCATACAAGACAGAACACAATATACCAGTGTAGCAGGATCTCATACAAGACAGAACACAATATACCAGTGTAGCAGGATCTCATACAAGACAGAACACAATATACCAGTGTAGCAGGATCTCATACAAGACAGAACACAATATACCAGTGTAGCAGGATCTCATACCACAGAGAACACAATATACCAGTGTAGCAGGATCTCATACAAGACAGAACACAATATACCAGTGTAGCAGGATCTCATACAAGACAGAACACTACATACCAGTTTACATAGGCCTCATACTTCAGAGAACACAGTATACAAGTGTACATTGACCTGCCGAAAGCATCACACAAAGCACGAACTCCGTATCTTCGGCGACGACCCCCAGGAGTATCCGAGAAAAATGCCCTCGAGAACGGAAAGACGTAGCTCGGAATCGAACCGATAACTTTCGGAGCGCGAGGCAGACGATTTGACCACTTCGCCACGGAGACCCCAAGAGGACCTCATGCAACAGAGAATCCAGCATACCAGTGTACCGGATAGAACTGAGACAGGACTATTCTGTGGCAGGATGGAGCAACAACACATTTCAAGCTCAGCGGAAGTCGGCAACATCTCCACAAGACAGCGCAGCACCTGCTGGGGGTAATAAGTGGATTATAAGCCACAGAAGAGGATGAAGAAATCTGCGTTAAGACCAGGAAGAAAGAGAAGGAGGGTAAGATGGACAGGAGAAGAAGATAATGAAAAGGAGGTGTATAAAGCAGATACAGAAAAATAAGAAGAAGAAGGTGGCAAATGACAAAGTATGGTATCCCTATGTTATAACTGAAGCGACAAAGCAACGAATCAGAACATTGTCTCAATGTTGTAGTCTCACTTGTAAAAGTTATACCACTGCTCCTCGCTGGCCTCCCGAGAGTTGCTCCCTACCACACAGGCGTCCACCATGCTGCAACCTTGCTTGTCGTCGCCAATCCAGCCGTTGAGGGGAACCTCCCACAGACCAGGGTAGGACTTTGTAGGACAGGGCGGGTTGATACACCTGTTGGTAAACACAAACAGGGCGGGTTGATACATCTGATGGTAAACATAGACAGGACGGGTTGATACATCTGTTGGTAAACATAGACAGGACGGGTTGATACATCTGATGGTAAACATAGACAGGACGGGTTGATACATCTGTTGGTAAACATAGACAGGGCGGGTTGATACACTTGTTGGTAAACCTAGACAGGACGGGTTGATACATCTGATGGGAAACACAGACAGGGCGGGTTGATACACCTGTTGGTAAACATAGACAGGACGGGTTGATACATCTGTTGGTAAACATAGACAGGACGGGTTGATACATCTGATGGTAAACATAGACAGGACGGGTTGATACACCTGTTGGTAAACATAGACAGGGCGGGTTGATACACCTGTTGGTAAACACAGACAGGGCGGGTTGATACACCTGTTGGTAAACCTAGACAGGGCGGGTTGATACATCTGTTGGTAAACATAGACAGGACGGGTTGATACATCTGATGGTAAACATAGACAGGACGGGTTGATACACCTGTTGGTAAACATAGACAGGACGGGTTGATACATCTGATGGTAAACATAGACAGGACGGGTTGATACATCTGTTGGTAAACATAGACAGGACGGGTTGATACACCTGTTGGTAAACATAGACAGGACGGGTTGATACATCTGTTGGTAAACATAGACAGGACGGGTTGATACACCTGTTGGTAAACATAGACAGGACGGGTTGATACATCTGATGGGAAACACAGACAGGGCGGGTTGATACACCTGTTGGTAAACATAGACAGGACGGGTTGATACACCTGTTGGTAAACATAGACAGGACGGGTTGATACATCTGATGGGAAACATAGACAGGACGAGTTGATACATCTGTTGGTAAACATAGACAGGACGGGTTGATACACCTGTTGGTAAACATAGACAGGACGGGTTGATACATCTGATGGGAAACACAGACAGGGCGGGTTGATACACCTGTTGGTAAACATAGACAGGACGGGTTGATACACCTGTTGGTAAACATAGACAGGACGAGGTTGATACATCTGATGGGAAACACAGACAGGGCGGGTTTGATACACCTGTTGGTAAACATAGACAGGACGGGTTGATACACCTGTTGGTAAACATAGACAGGACGGGTTGATACACCTGTTGGTAAACATAGACAGGACGGGTGATACATCTGATGGGAAACATAGACAGGGCGGGTTGATACACCTGTTGGTAAACATAGACAGGGCGGGTTGATACATCTGTTGGTAAACATAGACAGGACGGGTTGATACACCTGTTGGTAAACATAGACAGGGCGGGTTGATACATCTGTTGGTAAACATAGACAGGACGGGTTGATACATCTGATGGGAAACATAGACAGGGCGGGTTGATACATCTGATGGGAAACATAGACAGGACGGGTTGATACATCTGATGGGAAACATAGACAGGACGGGTTGATACATCTGATGGGAAACATAGACAGGGCGGGTTGATACACCTGTTGGTAAACATAGACAGGACGGGTTGATACATCTGATGGGAAACATAGACAGGGCGGGTTGATACATCTGATGGGAAACATAGACAGGACGGGTTGATACATCTGATGGGAAACATAGACAGGGCGGGTTGATACATCTGATGGGAAACATAGACAGGGCGGGTTGATACATCTGATGGGAAACATAGACAGGGAGGGTTGATACATCTGATGGGAAACATAGACAGGACGGGTTGATACATCTGATGGGAAACATAGACAGGGCGGGTTGATACATCTGATGGGAAACACAGACAGGACGGGTTGATACATCTGATGGGAAACATAGACAGGACGGGTTGATACATCTGATGGGAAACACAGACAGGACGGGTTGATACATCTGATGGGAAACATAGACAGGGCGGGTTGATACATCTGATGGGAAACATAGACAGGACGGGTTGATACATCTGATGGGAAACACAGACAGGACTGGTTGATACATCTGATGGGAAACATAGACAGGGCGGGTTGATACATCTGATGGGAAACACAGACAGGACGGGCTGATACATCTGATGGGAAACACAGACAGGGCGGGTTGATACATCTGATGGGAAACACAGACAGGATGGGTTGATACATCTGATGGGAAACACAGACAGGGCGGGTTGATACACCTGTTGGTAAACAAAGACAGAGTGCCTCTTTGTAAGGCAGCAGAAGACTTCTAGCTTGTAAACTATTAACTTGCATTCGTTGAACGGAACACTTTGGGAAACAGGTGACGACACACGAGGCAGTATTGACATTTGAAAACTTTGGGGAAGAGGTGAGGACACACGAGGCAGTATTGACATTTGAAAACTTTGGGAAGAGGTGAGGACACACGAGGCAGTATTGACATTTGAAAACTTTGGGGAAGAGGTGAGGACACAAGAGGCAGTATTGACATTTGAAAACTTTGGGGAAGAGGTGAGGACACAAGAGGCAGTAGGGACATTTGAAAACTTTGGGGAAGAGGTGAGGACACAAGAGGCAGTATTGACATTTGAAAACTTTGGGGAAGAGGTGAGGACACACGAGGCAGTATTGACATTTGAAAACTTTGGGGAAGAGGTGAGGACACAAGAGGCAGTAGGGACATTTGAAAACTTTGGGGAAGAGGTGAGGACACAAGAGGCAGTATTGACATTTGAAAACTTTGGGAAGAGGCGAGGACACAAGAGGCAGTAGGGACATTTGAAAACTTTGGGGAAGAGGTGAGGACACACGAGGCAGTATTGACATTTGAAAACTTTGGGGAAGAGGCGAGGACACAAGAGGCAGTATGGACATTTGAAAACTTTGGGGAAGAGGTGAGGACACAAGAGGCAGCAGGGATATTTGAAAACTATTAAACAGTTAAAGGTCTCGCATCCATGTCACGTGAAATATTGGGGATCTGGTCATTAGTCGAAGTGGAACAGAAAGCAGTCCCGACAAACTAACAGCATACACACGCATATAAAAGTATTCATAAGACTGCTGTCAGAATGCCAACACAACAGTCCGCTACTAGAATTATATTTCATCATCGATGGAAGCAGCAGTTCAGCAACCGGACTGCTGTCATTTTTATGATCATGTAGTACACAGATAAAATCCACAGCTCACAGTGTTGCACCAAGCACTGAGACCCATCATTTTAGACTAATCGGCATAGGATGGCTGTTGTGATCATTGTCATTCAACTTCTGTGAATATTTTCTGCATACATTCTATAAGAATGGCTCTACAGCCGAACCATTTGGTCATAGTGTAATGTGAAACGTTAGTTGTCTAGTGTGTCATCTAATCTCTACTTCTTCCCTCTACTTCTGTCAGTGCTAGTCAATAAGTTAAGTTAGTTGCATATTCTTTACGGAAGTAGCAGTCAACCCCAACATGTTTTGGTTGTTCGTGATTCCTGGGCAAGTTTACGTTCAGAAGTTTGCCATTGCTTTCTAAATGACCGGCACCCATGCCATTTCATAATAAACCAAGGCAGCTGTGTTTCGAACGCGGTATGTGGGATTACGAACTGCGCCCGTAATTCTTCGCCACGGAGCCGTCAAGTCAATACCTATATATTTATTTATCACGTTAGTTCTCACGCTACTTCAATGCCCTCGGTAGTACCTCGGTACCTGCAATAGTAGAAATGTGTCAAGCCATAAACGAGAAGATAGGACATACTCGCCAACCAGGTAGTCCAGCGTGTAGGGCCAGTGTGGCGTCTTGCCCTGCAGTATGTTGATGTTCAGGATGGAGGTGTCGTACAGGAAGCCAAAGTCTTTCAGGACGTCAAACTGGACATCGCCGGCCACTCGCAGGTACGGAGACCGGAACCCGATCACTGAATCCACCAGGGTTTTATTTCCGGTGGCTTTTGACATTTCGTCCTTGAGGCCTTGAATCTGGTGAAGGTAAATTTGGAAAGTCAGGGTCATGGAGGCATACGAGTATTGCTGATGGAATGGAGTGTGACTGATTGGAACAGTGATCTAGTGCTTGAGTGGTGACTGATTGGGACAACTTCCGGTCGCGAACATGGAAGATAGGCATTGAAACGGTTAAGGCTTCTGGAGTGTTTATGCTTGTGGCTACCGTTTGTATTCGCATTTTCCTCATGTTGGACTGGAAGTGTATGGTTCCGTCGCCCTGCTACTGAGCTGAGTGCGTGGCGCGACACTGAGAGCTGTGAGTTTCGTGTGAAATGCTTTTATATCTGCCCGAGGATGTTTGGAGCGTGAACTGCATGTTCGGAGCAATGGCGAATGGCTGTGTCACAGAACTGACCGGTTTTTGCCTCATGCAGAAATGTGTGGCTGCTGGTCTTCTAGTGACTGCTGCTTCCATCGACGATGAACTGTATTTTCGTGGAGGACTTTTGTGTTGGCATTCTGGCGACGGCATTGTATACAGTGAAATGTTTTTACATCTGTTCGCGGTTGCTTGTGGCGTGACCTGAGAACTGCATGTTTGGAAAAATGGCGTAGGTGGCGCAGGTTTGCAACTTTTCTTTGACAGAAAACATATAGAAACGGAACAAACAACATCTAGAAATATCTAGACTGTGTAGGTGAACATCTAGAAAAAACATCCGGATGGGAAAATGACTGCCGCTTCCATCAAAGATGAACTGTATTTTTCGCGCAGGACTTTTGTGATGACATCCTGGTGGCTGCATTATGCACAGGGAAATGCTTCTACTATCTGTACGCGGTTGTTTATGGCGTGAACTGCAATTTCGGGAAAAATGCTGTAGCTGGCTTTGTCGTAGAACGGACTGGTTTTGCCTTGTGCAGTAAAGTGTGGCTGCTGGTTTTCTAGTGACTGCCGCTTCCATCGAAGATGAACTGTATTTTTCGTGGAGAAATTTTGTGTTGACATTCTGGCGCCGGCATTATGCACAGTGTACCTGTGCGGGCTGTTGGTTGTCGAAACTCCTGTCTTTTCCACTGATCACATGTGGCAATGAGGAGCATTTTATGTGATATTCACTGGCACAGGAATGGAGCATAATGGGGACGACCCGTTGCTGTGAATTTGGAACCGCAACTAACTAACTAACTAACTAACTAACTAACTAACTAACTAACTACCTACCTCCCTACCTACCTAACTAACTAACTAACTACCTAACTAACTAACTATAACTAACTAACTAACTAACTAACTACCTACCTACCTACCTAACTAACTAACTAACTAACTAACTAACCGGAGAGGACATGAATGACACCCTGGACAAGTAAAGGCACAGGAACTAGCCAAGGATCCAAAGTCTCTCGGGTGGGCTGTGATGAGGACGAGATTAGCAATGGTTTTGCTTCTTGACGAAGGACTAAAATAACACGGCCCCTTTCCCTTTGCAGACGTCACAAACCTGACAGCGGAAACACGCCCATCAAAGTCACAGAAATCACAAGACTCTCAATACGGGTACACGAACAACTCAATAAGGCATTCAGATGTGATTTGACAAACTATGAGCTCACCTCGGCCTCCATTCCGGTGTAGTCTTCATCTTTGTCGCCTTGGGGAAGCTGGTGGTGGATAGTGTGTGAGCCGATCTCGTTTCCGGCATCCCAGATGGCCTTGACCAAAGTGTAGTCTGTGTTCTCGTGAGACACGTAGAAAGTTGACCTGCAGACACAGAGTTCATCTAATCCTAAGTCTTGCTAGTTACATATGAACTTATACTTCCAACCCATTCTAGGGATAGACATAGGTGACCCACCACTAGGAATAGACATGGGTGACCCACCTATAGAGATAGACATTGGTGACCCACCTCTAGGGATAGACATGGGTGACCCACCTCTAGGGATAGACATTGGTGACCCACCTCTAGGGATATACATGAGTGACCCACCTCTAGGGATAGACATGACTGACCCACCTCTAGGGATAGACATGGGTGACCCACATCTAGGGATATACATGAGTGACCCACCTGTAGGGATATACATGGATGACCCACCTCTAGGGATAGACATTGGTGACCCACATCTAGGGATAGACATGGGTGGCCCACATCTAGTGATAGACATGGGTGACCTACCTCTAGGGATAGACATGAGTGACTCAACTGTAGGGATAGACATTGGTGACCCACCTCTAGGGTTAGACATGGGTGACCCACCTCTAGGGATAGACATTGGTGACCCACATCTAGGGATAGACATTGGTGACCCACATCTAGGGATAGACATGGGTGACCCACATCTAGGGATAGACATGAGTGACCCACCTTTAGGGATAGACATTGGTGACCCACCTCTAGAGATAGACATGAGTGACCCACCTCTAGGGATATACATGAGTGACCCACATCTAGGGATAGACATTGGTGACCCACATCTAGGGATATAATGAGTGACCCACCTGTAGGGATATACATGGATGACCCACCTCTAGGGATAGACATTGGTGACCCACATCTAGGGATAGACATGGGTGACCCACCTCTAGGGATAGACATGGGTGACTCACCTCTAGCGACAGAATGGATGACCCATCTCTAGGGATAGACATGGGTGATCCACCTCTAGGGATAGAATGGATGACCCACCTCTAGGGATAGACATGGTGACCCACCTCTAGGGATAGACATGGGTGACTCACCTCTAGTGATAGAATGGATGACCCACCTCTAAGGATAGACATGGGTGACCCACCTCTAGGGATAGACATGGGTGACCCACATCTAGGGATAGACATAGGTGACTCATCTCTAGCGATAGAATGGATGACCCACCTCTAAGGATAGACATGGGTGACCCACCTCTAGGGATAGACATGGGTGATGCACCTCTAGGGATAGACATGGGTGACCCACATCTAGGGATAGACATGGGTGACCCACATTTAGGGATAGACATGGGTGACCCACCTCTAGGGATAGACATCGGTGACTCACCTCTAGCGATAGAATGGATGACCCACCTCTAGGGATAGACATGGGTGACCCACCTCTAGGGATAGAATGGATGATCCACCTTTAGGGATAGACATGGTGACCCACCTATAGGGATATACATGGGTGACTCACCTCTAGCGATAGAATGGATGACCCACTTCTAAGGATAGACATGGGTGACCCACCTCTAGGGATAGACATGGGTGACCCACCTCTAGGAATAGACATGGATGACCCACATCTAGGGATAGACATGGGTGACCCACATTTAGGGATAGACATGGGTGACCCACATCTAGTTATAAGTGACTCACCTATAAAGATAGACATGTGTGACCCACCTCTATGGATAGACATTGGTGACCCACCTCTAGAGATAGCCATGCGACCCACCTCTAGAGATAAACATGCGACCCACTTCTTTGGATAGACATGGATGACCCATCCCTAAGGATAGACATGGATGGTTATTATAAATGAAAATGCCTTAGTGTGGTTTAAGTGAAGACTAAATAAGCATCTTTGGCCGTTCCTAATTATGATAGAAGCCGTTGACATAACACGTATGGCTGCATATGTGTGTGTGTGCGCGCGTGTTTATGTGTGCATATATTACGTATGTGTGCGTATGCGTGTGTGTGTGAGAGTGTATGCGTGTGTGTATGTGTGCATATGTTACGTATGTGTGGGTGTGCCTATGTGTGTGTGTGAGTGTGTGTGTAAGTGTTTGAGTGTGTGTGTGTTGTGTGTGTTATGTGTGAGTGTGTGTGTGTGTTGTGTGTGTTATGTGTGAGTGTGTGTGTGTGAGAGAGAGAGATTCCGTTTTCAGAACTCTAACTCACTTTGTGCGACAACCATTCGGGTTGGACAGTTTGTAATCGTTGTCAACAAACAGAGCCCGGAAGTAATTGCTGTACAATGTCGAGGTCACAGCATCATCAAAGGTCAACATAATGAACATGGGCAGGTCAGCGGTGGCCACATCAGCAGGGCTGCTTCCGAAGCAGAAACAGTCCGGGAGCTGGCAGTTGTCGGAGCTGCAGCGTCCACGTGACGATGGACGCCGTGTGTTTGCTGGCTGTGTGGGTTGTCTGGTGGCGGTGGATGTGCCACCCGTTGACTGTACAGCTGTGGAAAGTCGAGTAGCAATATAAAACATGAATAAGAAAACGGAGTTTGTGGACGATATGTATGAAAGAGAAAGTGCGCAAATATTCGTGTATTTTATTAGCGCCTAATGTTGTTACGATTCTAGAACTCATTGCCTACTATTAGTGCGTCTTTAGACAGAATCAGACCCAGGGCTTCATTGTGAGTGGCAATCTCTTCACATGGTCTGAGTGCAGCACTGTTTTATCTGTGGTTAAAAGCTTTTTTCCTGCTCCATACCATCTTGTTTGGCATAATTCCAAAATGCTAAAATTAGCATGTCCCATTTCACTCCTGTTTTGGAGACTTTCCTGGATGAAAGGAACTAAGTCGAACATTCAGACTCCTTACAGCTTCCTCCGCATCATAACATACCTTTTATTGGCAGTTCATAAATAAACATAAATGTATTGTTTGGGGCTATAGAAATGAGAAGAAGGACGTAGAGACTAGAGGGCGCATTAGACAACATAAAAATTGAAAGCTATGGGTACCGACCGGGATTCGAACCTATCACCCCCAAATGTCGACGGCGCCTTGATGCTGGAACAGGTGTACTTCGACGCATGACCAGCTAGACAACCCTAAAAATGTGTCTTCATTAGCCAGGTCTATCATACAACTATAGCGCTCAATTTTTATGTTGTCTGCTGCGTCCTCTAGTCCCTATTTCCTTCTTCTCACTTCTATGAGCGTGAAACAATACATGTATGGTTATTTTTGAACTGTCTTAGTTACCTCGAAGGGATCCCCAATTTACTTTACTCGCAGAAGAGTTTCCTTTCATTGTGGTTGGCTGAGTCAATTTTCTGGTCTTTTCTGTAGTCTTTTGCATGATTGCTTACATTTTACAGCTAAAGTGTTTCTACCGGGCGAGAGAGCCAGTGCCACGCCAACTCATAAATGGTAGGTTACAGCTTTACACGTCTTTGGCCCTATACCCGAGGTGCTGGGAACTAGTTCACTTAATTGTTAAAGTGGTTAAACGTGAAAAATGGGCAGAGATGTGTTATAGAATAAGCACAGACAAGTCAGTGAAATTGTTCTGGCGACTACAATAAAGTATGAATGGGGTTGGCAAAGATAAGGAGTTTTCCTAACTTCCAAAGTGTTGACCTTATCTGGCAGAGGTCTCACGAGAATAAGGGCAAAGACCTTTTCGAACGCTATCTAGAACAGAGCAACCAGACAGACATGAGAGGCCGAAATTTTACCAAAGCAGTTTCCTCAGATAGGTGTAAGGCTCAGAACATTTCAGATGAAGACACAGGGACAGTGAATGAGATCAAGGCTGTGCTTCGACGAACAAGAAACAACGCACCAGGGCCAGATGGTATAAGATATGATGATACCAATATTTGTACCGACAACGAGCTAAGGAACTAGCAGATATATACAACAACAGCATAGCGAGTGCTAGCATCAAGGAGGAGTGGTTACACGGCTATCTGATTCCCTTGCCGAAGCCTGGCAAAGACCACACAAAAATTCAGGGATATCAGGTAATAACGATGCATAATACAATAGGCAAGCTGCTGGAGAAGTTAATTGCCAGAAAAAATATCAAGCCAGCTAGAGCAGTGGTTCTCAACCGGTGGGGAATTCCCCACCAGGGAGGAATATTAGGGTTTCCGGGGGGGGGGGGGGGGGGGGGAAGGAAGAATTAAGATTATTTCAAGATCGCATTAATACAATAACCAGTTACTTGATATTGTTTTTCTCTTTAAATTTTACGGTTCTATACTTCTCGCCCTAATGAAATTCGTTTTATAACTTAAGTAGACCCGCAAATCACGTTTTATGTAGATGTCTAAAAAAGTCGCTTAAAAGTCGACAGGGTCGACTTCAATGCACCGGGTTTTTATCCCATATGACTTGGTCTCTTTCCGCAGTACGGAAAGCGTCGCACAAAGCACGAACTCCGTAGCTTTTAGCGACGACCCATGGGAGTCTCCGAAACATTTAACTCGTAACTAACTAACTAACTAAACAACCAACCAACCATCAATCCAGCCAGCCAGCCAGCCAACCAACCAATCAACAAACTAACTAACCAACCAACCAACCAACCAACCAATCAACCACACAACCAACCAACCAAACAAACAACCAACTAAACAACCAACCAAACAACAACCAACCAAACAAACAACCAACCAAACAACCAAACAACCAACCAACCAACCAACCAAACAACCAAACAACCAACCAACAAAACAACCAACAAAACAACTAACCAACCAAACAAACAACCAAACAACAAACAACCAACCAAACAACCAACCAACCAACCAAACAACCAACCAAACAAACAACCAAACAATAAAGAACCAACCAACCAAACAAACAACCAAACAACAAACAACCAAACAACCAACCAATCAACCAACCAACAAACAAACAAACCAATCAATAAACCAACCAATCAACCAACCAACCAACCAACCAACCAACAACCGACCAACCAACAAACCAACCAATCAATAAACCATCAAACCAACCAACCAATCAACCATCCAACAAACAACCATTCAACAAATCAACTTACCAATCAACCACATATCCAACCAATCAATTAACCAACCAACAAACAAACCAATCAATAAACCAACCAATCAACCAATCAACCAAACAACCAACCAACCAATCAACCAACCAACCAACCAAACAACCAACCAACAAACCAACCAACCAACCAACCAACCAACAAACCAACGAACCAACCAACCAACCAACCAAACAACCATTCGACCAATCAACTTACCAATCAACCACATATCCAACCAATCAATCAACCAACCAACAAACAAACCAATCAATAAACCAACCAATCAACCAAACAAACAACCAACCAACCAACCAATCCAACCAACCAACCAACCAAACAACCAACCAACCAAACAACCAACCAACAAACAAACCAATCAATAAACCAACCAATCAACCAAACAAACAATCAACCAACCAACAATAAACCAACCAACCAACTAACCAACCAACCAACAAACAAACCAATCAATAAACCAACCAATCAACCAATCAACCAACCAACCAACCAACAAATAAACCAACCAACAAACCAACCAACAAACCAACAAACAAACCAATCAATAAACCAACCAACCAACCAACAAACCAACAAACAAACCAATCAATAAACCAACCAACCAACCAACCAACAAACAAACCAATCAATAAACCAACCAATCAACCAAACAAACAATCAACCAACCAACCAACTAACCAACCAACCAACAAACAAACCAATCAATAAACCAACCAATCAAACAATCAACCAACCAACCAACCAACAAATAAACCAACCAACCAACCAACCAACAAACCAACAAACAAACCAATCAATAAACCAACCAATCAACCAATCAACCAATCAACCAACAAACAAACAAACCAATCAATAAACAAACCAATCAACCAATCAACCAACCAACCACCCAACCAACAAACCAATCAATAAACCAACCAATCAACCAACCAACCAATCAACCAATCAACCAAACAAACAACCAACCAACCAAGCAACCAACAAACAAACCAATCAATAAACCAACCAAACAACCAAACAAACAACCAACCAACCAACAAACACCAACCAACCAACCAACTAACCAACCAACCAACTAACCAACCAACTAACTAACTAACTAACTAACTAACGAACGAACGAACGAACTAGTTCACTTACGTCCGGATTTGTCAGTTGGAACGCCATCTTTAAACTGACACGTGGACACATCCGGCCAGTTACACAAGCCTGTCGCCGTGTCAAACCTGCAGACGAAACATCAAAGGAGAATATCAAAGGGTGAGTGTAACTCTTATACACCGTGCACAGGAGAACGTCAAAGGATGATTTTAACTCTTATACACCGTGCACAGGAGAACGTCAAAGGATGACTTTAACTCTTATACACCGTGCACAGGAGAACATTAAATGATGATTTTAACTCCTATACACCGTGCACAGGAGAACATTAAAGGATGATTTTAACTCTTATACACCGTGCACAGGAGAACATCAAAGGATGATTGTAACTCTTATACACCGTGCACAGGAGAACGTCAAAGGATGATTTTAACTCTTATACACCGTGCACAGGAGAACATTAAAGGATGATTTTAACTCTTATACACCGTGCACAGGAGAACATTAAAGGATGATTTTAACTCTTATACACCGTGCACAGGAGAACATTAAAGGATGATTTTAACTCTTATAAACCGTGCACAGGAGAACATTAAAGGATGATTTTAACTCTTATACACCGTGCACAGGAGATCATTAAAGGATGATATTACCTCTTATACACTGTGCACGGGAGAACATTAAAGGATGATTTTAACTCTTATACGCCGTGCACGGGAGAACATTAAAGGATGATTTTAACTCTATACACCGTGCACAGGAGAACATTAAAGGATGATTTTAACTCTTATACACCGTGCTCAGGAGAACATTAAAGGATGATTTTAACTCTTATACACCGTGCGGAAGAAATAGACAAATGACATGAATGGGGGAAATATGGGGTTTTGAGGAGAGGGGGTGGGGAGAGAGAGTAAATATCAATATAAGAAATAGAAAGATTTCATGAATGGGGGAAATATGGGGTTGATGGGGGGAGGGGTAACAACATAACAGACAGGATAGAAAAGTTAGTTGTACGCGGAGACAATACTGAGAAAAATAGACAGAAAAAGATAGAAAATTGTCTATATAGAAAGCAGAAACAGCTGGAGAACAACATGAAGAACACTAATTTTATCAAAATATAAGGTGAGAGAGATGTGGAGAGTCGTGGTCGCTAATGTCTGCTCCAAACAGGGCACAAGAAGAAAGAAGAAGAAGAAGAAGAAGAAGAAGAAGAAGAAGAAGAAAGGAGGAGGAGGAGGAGGAGTAGAAGACGAAGAAGAGGAAGAGGAGAGAGAAGAAGAGAAGAAGAAGAAGAAGAAGAAGAAGAAGAAGAAGAAGAAGAAGAAGAAGAAAGAAGAAGAAGAAGAAGAAGAGAAGAAGAAAGAGGTAGGAGGAGGAGGAGTAGAAGACGAAGAAGAAGAGAGGAAGGAGAAGAAGAAGAAGAAGAAGAAGAAGAAGAAGAAGAAGAAGAAGAAGAAGAAGAAGAAGAAGAAGAAGAAGAAGAAGAAGAAGAGGAGGAGGAGGAGGAGGAGGAGGGAAAAGATAAAGAGGAATGTTGAAGGAGGTTTAAGATTAATTAACAATGCTATTCATCTTGATAATTGCGCTTATTTGACTAAATTTTTTATTGCAAGTTATTTATTTAAACAAATAAAGAGTTAATGACAGGAGTAGACTTGCTAATTAGAGAATTGATAAGTTGCTATTGCCAGACGAAAATGAAGATAACGAAAGTTTCAACTCTGACCTTAAACCAGCTTGGCATGATTGTGTGTACACATTCCTCGAACTGCAGACAACAAACTTCCGCCCAATGTTGGACTCGTCCTCGTCGGTCCCCAGGGGAGCGCAGGCCATCTGGCCGTGCAGGAGAGTTCTGGAGCCTTCGCTGGTGTCCACAGCAGGACAATCCCGGCTGCCGGCAGCTGTACAAGGAAACACAACCGCAGATAACATAACCACGTGGATGTCCCAGGTTAAACCCATGATTGTGTCCGGAAACTGTTACACGACAGTCGCTGGCAACCAAACGACAACTGTTGGTTTCAGTTCTAGGGGAAGATATCAGAGCAGCCAAACCCCCATTTGTTTCCAAATGTGGAAGTTCAACCGATGAAATTTCTAAGAAGTTCAGATGTGGACAAATGTAAGGCTACTGAAACTGGCAAAAATGGTTGTGATTATGCGTGGTCATCTAAGTCACTGGTCTCAAAAGCTTGCAGTCTTTGTAACCTGAACATTCTAACAACTTCCAATAACTGAACATTCCAGCAACATATAATGACTGAACATTCCAATATCTAATCTAATAACTAAGCATTTCGACATTTAATCTAATAACTGAACATTCCAACATCTAATCTAATAACTAAATATTCCGACGTGTAATCTAATAACTAAACATTCCATTAACATCAAATGACTGACAATGGAACAATGTAAAGTTGAACAATTTCGGTTAGTCCCGTGTAATGTAAGGGTCAATGATCCTGTAGCTGAACTGTTTGACACTACTAATACTATATGCTAGGAGAGGCTGAACACTGCGGTCGCTACCAGTAGTCTGGACCATTACAGTAACCTGGAACACCAGCCGCTTGTTTCTGTGGGCTACCTCACACAGGTGAACACTAGCCACTGATTTCTGTGGGCGGCCTCACACAAGTGATCACTAACCGATGATTTATGTGGGCTACCTCACACGGGTGAACACCAACAATCACCTACTAGTGAAGTCGGACCGTTGACCTGTCGCTGGAGCAGCAGATGCGATTATATAACCGCCCATGTCTTCATTTCTGATATTATGACAAGTGCTATATTAATAATTTCCTGTTGTTTCATTGTTACTTCTGATACAGACATGATTGAAGCACATCATGTAGTTACATATAGACATTCACAATTGCATGTTTAGTAGCCATAAGTACAATGTTTGCGACACAATACTTCGTTTTATGAACATCGAATTGCCCATTCTTGTAACTTGATACAATTATATTGTTCATCAGCTCACCTGTGTACACGGGAACATGCAGCACTATACGTGTGACATGACAGGGAATATACAATTCCACAATTGTGTTCACGTGAGGAAACAAGACACCTTTCAATCAATGTTATTATTTCACACTTTATTGTACACCGGAGACAGAACCTGATTGTTTCCCCTGAGAAAAGGCAGTACAACCCACATTTATTTCAACGATTACCTAGTCTTCTCTAACCAACATAACCCACATTTAGTTCAACGATTACCTTGTCTACTCTAACCAACATAACCCACATTTATTTCAACGATTACCTAGTCTTCTCTAACCAACACAACCCACATTTAGTTCAACGATCACCTAATCTACTCTAACCAACACAACCCACATTTAGTTCAACGATAACCTTGTCTACTTCTAACCAACACAATCCACATTTATTTCAACGATCACCTTGTCTACTCTAACAAACACAACCCACATTCAGTGTGTGGAAGTGTTGACATAGACAATCTATCACACACGTCAATGTGTGGAAGTGTTGACACAGACAATCTATCACATACGTCAGTGTGTGGAAGTGTTGACACAGACAACATAATACACATATCAAAGTGTATATAGTCGAATCTCGTGTCCTATCTGCCAATACCTCTGCGAAATGACCGGATAACCAAACTGATAGAAATGGACAAATTCAAGTAAAGTTGACGACAAACTAGGAGACAAGATTTGTTCATTCATTTCTTCAATTATTTTTCATTTATTTGCAGCGTGTTTGTACATTTTCATGAGGCCACCTGTACTATAGTTGGTGTTACGGGTATTTTTTTGTTCTGAGCTGAGAAATGATGGCGGTTTGCCAGAGCAGTCGCCATGTAAAATACAAACTAGGATTTTATAAAACCCTGTGTTAATCAGAATTGGTGTGGATATTGTGGCTCTTCTGCCACCCGCTACTTGTCCTACCACACATTCAATCATTCAATTCTAAGCACAATCATTTGTTCGTAGTGAATTCTAAACACAATCATCTGTTGGTCTTGAATTCTAATGACAATCATTTATTCGTCTTCAATCTTATAAACATTCATTTGTTCATATCACCCATTCAGCCATTAAGTATTCAACACATTAATTTCTTCGTTTTCAGTTAAATTCACAATGATTCCTTCGTCTATTTATTGATATATCCCTGATTGTACACTATTACCCTGTTATTGACTGCAGAACTCATCATTAAAATGTTGTGTCATGGAAATAATACTGGAACATATCTGGAGGTCACCAGTCGAGATAACGTGAGAACCTCTGAGACAATGATTGTGCACAGGATTCAGTGACGTGGCCCCATGTTGTGATTGTACACGGCGTGACAGTGAAACAGTGTATGGTCCATTCTGGCCCACTCACCTGTCGTGTCAGGTAACTGAGTTTATTGTGTGCAGATTTGGGATAGGCCAACGTTGCACAATTGCTTAGGTAAAATGCTCACACGATGAAAGAAACTAATTATTTTATTTAAATATCGAGGACACAAACGTAGACTGCACGATTGATTTATTTCACTGCATCTCGTCTGGTACATACAGCAAAAATCACACAACATGAACTAAAGAAATAGGATAAATCCTGCAAGCTGAAATATACAACACACATAGTGATACAGTAATATGAATTGACAACTACGGTAATTTTAAATTGACTTTGATGTCTTTTTTGGTAGCGGGGTAGGGATATCCCCTATCAAAAGAGAAGTAAGGTGTCTCCTTCCCTCCGCTAGCCTACGGAACATCCTTTGGCAAGGTGGAGCACCCGTTCAGCCCTCCGATCAGGGATACGTGAAGCCATGGGTGCAGGGGGTTAAGAGCAGACGACAGATAGTTGTGGGTTATGGTCTCCAGCTTCACGACGGTAGGTAGAGGATCTCTTTTTTGGGGGGGAGTCAATGGCTATGGTCATTGGCCAGTATGGTCACTGCTAAGAAGGAAAGCAATGGCAAACTACCTTCTTTACAGATGCCAAGAAAATTATGTTTTGCGATCTTATCGAAAATCAGAGCTGAGCTGACCCACGACTCTAGTGATGAGTGAGATGGCAAAACATGACCACCCATGCCTACCGTGGCAGATGATGATGATGATGATGATGATGATGATGCCTTTAATGCCAGGCAATAAATCATGGAATATACTTTTTGTGTCTTCGTTATTCTAATTCACTACGGAAAAACATTGTTTTGAGTTATGTTATTTGTTAACCTTATATGAAGTAAGAGTGGGACACACAAAACCTGATGGGAAGCAAACAATGAAATAGACAACTGTATGAAGATTGTTGCCGAAGAAGGGACAGATTGATGAAGCAAATGTGCAGCCTTGAGTGCTCACCACGAACTACAAACTGCAACAACTATCAACATGTCTCACGTATGTCTTTGTTGGAGATTCCCTTCCAAGTCCCTGGAGCTACGGGGTTCGTGTTCTGTGCTACGCTTTCGGCATCTTGAAACTTTTTATTTCTTTCTTTAAGACCCAGGATTTGCCAGGGTGTTACATGAAGAGTTCTGAAATGTCCGAAATAATATGACACGAAGAGTTCTGAAATGTCCTGAAATAACATGGCATGAAGCGCTATGGAATATCCATAAACAACATAGCATAGGCGCGATGTGGCGCCACGCGGTGTGCAATGTACGGAGACAGTATAGCAAGAGGCACTTTGGAATATCCCGTAAACAACAAAGGACGTCCCTGGGACAGAAGCTAACACACACAAATATTGGATTTGTACACAGATTTCCATCATAGTATTCCGGTTCAGGATATATCCTACACGTACAGCGTTGTGGTCGACCCAACCTGCTCAAAAGGATTGCCAGAGATGTAACGGGAGGTACTCAATGACGTCAACTCATACTGAAGTAGTCTAACTGACACAAAGACGTTCAGCTCGCCGCCCCTGTAGTGTACGACAATAGGGCTCTCTTGGTGTACGCAAACACTGCCTGCGCATAGCCTATCTGTCTGTTTGTTTGAATATCAATGAGCGCTGCGCTTTACGAGCCAATTAACATAACTTTAGACTGTTTCCCCTGAGCCTGGGATTAGAGATTGACAGTGAAACACTAACTCCCTGGGTGGACACACACTAGGTTACGCTTGATCCCAGCCCGTCTGTGCGTGAGTTTGTGTGTGTGGGTGTGTGTGTGTGTGTGTGTGTGTGTGTGTGTGCTGCAGCACGACCTGTGACATCCCGGTGTCTCTCTGCCCGGACGTGGACTGTCGGCACCTCTCTGGCACCCTCCGCCCAGCTGTCAGCTTGGAGAGGGGAAGACATGCCCCACAACACAGTACCGGTGAAGATAGTACTGTAGGTCTCCTCATCACCTCGACCAATCAACAAACCAACCAACAAATCAACCAATCATCCAGCTAACTAATCAACCAATCAACCAACCAACAAATTAACCAATCATCCAGCTAACTAATCAATCAATCAACCAATCATTCAGCTAACTAATCAACCAAACAACCAACAAACTAAGTAACCAACCCACCAAACAACCAACCAATCAACCAGTCAATCAACCAGCCAACCAACCAATCAACCACCAATCAATCAAAAAATCAACCAATCAATCAACCAACTAAGTAATCAACCAACTAATCAATCAACCAATCAATAAATCAGCCAACCAATCAACCAACCATAATTAAGTAACCAAAAATCAACCAACCAACCAAGTAACAAAAAATCAATCAAACAACCAAGTAACCAACCAACCAATCATAATTAAGTAACCAAAAGTCAACCAACCAACCAAGTAACAAAAAAAAATCAATCAACCAGCCAATCAACCAATCAAGTAACCAACCAATCAACCAACCAACCAACCAACCAGGTCAACAAATGCCCGCAGAAGTCGGATGTGTCGGCCTAAATGCGCAAGAAGGCAGCTCTGTTGTAAACAGGCACAACGCAATCACGTCCGAAAAGAAACTCCGGGTGAACGAAGAAGAAGAAGAAGAATATATATAGGCTAGTACATACCTGTGTCAGTTGTTTTCTTTGTTGATGTTGAGTCTAGAGAGGCTTCCTTGGTTGTCTCCACCCTCTTCTGTGTTCTCCAGGTTCTGCCTCTGGCAGTTGTCGAGCTTCTGATTGTCGCAACGGGTGTTGTTGTAGTTGCTGTTCTTCTAGTTGGTTGTCTAGTTCGTCTTCTTCTGGTTGCCTTAAATGTAGTCGTAGTGGTAGTTGTTGTTGTTGGCGTTGGTCTCGTTGTTTCAGTGACATCATCATAATCATCATAGTAATCTTCATCAGCAATGGTGGTTGGGCTGGTCCTAGCTGGTCGCCTGGTCGTGGCTGTCTCCCGGGAGGAAGGCTGGTTTCTCCTCGCTGGTCGCCTGGTCGTGGCTGTCTCCCGGGGGGAAGGCTGGCTTCTCCTCGCTGGTCGCCTTGTCGTGGCTGGCTCCCGGGGGGAAGGCTGGCTTCTCCTCGCTGGTCGTCTTGTCGTGGCTGGCTCCCGGGGGGAAGGCTGGCTTCTCCTCGCTGGTCGTCTTGTCGTGGTTGTCTCCTGGTTGGGTGGCTGGCTGGCGCTGGGCTCAGGCAGGGCGCAGTTGGCGGTCTCTGGGAAGTTGCAGTTGTTTACCGACGTATCCCATCTGCAATGTATGTGGTATAGGGGAACACACGTTATTATTGTTATTATTATTTTATTGTTGTTGTTATTCTCAGAATTATAATGAGAAGAACAGGACAGAAAATAAAAAAGGAAATTAGTGAACAGTATGGTTTTGTGGAAGGAAAGGGTACAAACAATGGTATATATATATATATATATATATATATATATATATATATATATATATATATATATATATATATATATATATATATATATATATTACGGACACTAATAGAAAGGTCAATAGAGACACAGAAAGACATATATTTGTGCGTCATGGATTATACTAACTAAGGCATTTGATAAAGTAAAATATGATGAACTGATTAAAATGTTGGAAGATATCAACATTAATGAGAAAGATTTAAGAATAATAAAGAATATTTACTGGAACCAAGTAGCAGCAATTAAAATGGGAAATAAAGAGGGTAGTTACGAACAGATAAAGCTAGGAGTACGACAGGGGTGTGTCTTGTCACCGGATCTCTTCTCTCTCTATAGTGAAGTAATAATGAGAGAGATCAAAGATTAGCCAGGAATACTAATCGGAGGTTATAATATAAACAATATACGCTAAGCAGATGACACAGTATTGGTGGCGGAAAATGCAACAGACCTAAAACAATTGTTGGACATTGTAGTAACAGAGAGTGCAAGGAAAGGACTCTCCTTGAATATCAAGAAAACAGTAACAATGGTGATATCAAAGAAAATGGTGACACCAAAATATGATATAGAAATAGAAGGAAAAATTCTTAATCAAGTGGATAATTTTAAATACCTAGGGGCACTTATAACATCGGATGGAAGATGTACAACAGAGATTAAAAGCAGAATACAGCAGGCAAAAGCCGCATTTCAGAAAATGAATGAAAGAAAGAGAGTGCTGAAATGCTTTATAGAACCAGTTTTGCTGAAAGGCAGCGAACTTTGAAATGCAAATGAGCAAATTAGGAAGAACTTAGAAGCAAGAGAGATGTGGTTTTTTAGACTAATGTTGCGAATTCCTTGGACTGCCAGAGTAACTAACAACGACTGCCTTCAGTTATTCAGTTCCTTCAGTTATCAGTTGGGGTATCTTCATTGCACTCCGGACATGTCCATAGGTGCTCAGATCCTCCCCCCAGCATATGCATCAGCGTCCGGTGGCTAATAGTGCCAGTTCTGTGTTGGATGACGAGGCACTTTGTTTTCCCGATGTACCTCTCGCGTCTGGCTGTGCCGATTCTTACTCCCAGTCTTTCATCCTGGACAGCGATGTGGAATCACTGACGTCAAAGTCGTCTGTTCTCGCCATATCTTTAAGGACGTTAATAACATCGGCACGATCTATGGGCTGGCCATCTACAGGGGGTGCAGAGCCAGCCAGTTTGTCAGCTCGTTCATTTCCCTCGACTCCCGCATGTCCCGGGACAAAGATGAAGGTGACTTTACGGACAACAGACTCCCGCAGCGATTCAGCCCACTGTCTACGTACAGATCCAGCTTCGACCTTCTGAATCATGCTCATTGAATCACTTAGTACACACACGTTGGTATAATGCTGTGATTCCAGCCATATGAAAGTCTGTGTAACTGCCATCACCTCCATCGTCATGCTGCTCGTGGTCATAGAGTGGGCACCACTGGATTCTTGAACGGTTCGGCCCGCTGAACGGGCTGTAAATGCCCACGCACTTCTCTGCTGCTTTACAACAGATCCATCTGTATAGATGAGCACTTCGGGGCTATCTGAGTGTTCATAGATGAACTTGTTAACTGCCTGAAAGAGGCTAATGAAACTATAAGATTATATACAACAATAAGAAAGAGACAAACAGCTTTCTTTGGTCATGTGATGAGAAAGAGAGGCATTAGAGAACATCGTGACAACTGGAAAGATTGGGGGGAGGAGAGGCAGAGGCAGACCAAGAGAAATGATGCTGTACGGAGTGAGACGGTGGCATGGAGGAATACTATCAGCAGAGTTGATCCAGAACACCAAAGACAGAGATCTGTGGAGAGCTATGAACGCCTACGCCAGCTGACAAGGCACTTGATGATGATGATGTTGTTGTTATTTAACATCCTAATATGTCTCATTTTTTTCAGTACCAGTCTTGCACAATTTGTTGATTTCCGAGCTTTCCGGGGAAAAGATAACTTTACAACACAGACCCCGCGGAGGTGGTACTTTAGTACCGCCTCGGCTGAAACGTCTCTACGCGAACCTCGGCAGAAACGTCTCTACACAAACCAATGAACGAAAACCTCAGCAGGAACGTCTCTACACAAACCAATGAACGAAAACCTCAGCAGGAACGTCTCTACACAAACCAATGAACGAAAACACTAACAAACGAACGAACTAATGAACAAGGGTTAAGAATTTGGCACGCAGGCCAGTTAGATATTCTGTCCTCTCTCTCTCTCTCTCTCTCTCTCTCTCTCTCTCTCTCTCTCTCTCTCTCTCTCTCTCTCTCTCTCTCTCTCTCTCTCTCTCTCTCTCTCTCTCTCTCTCTCCCTCTCGTCATGCATTATTTCATCCACACATCAATCATTAGATTCATCTTGAGCAACAACAACGACACACACATTGTAAACACAGGGGAATATGCACCAGTCACAGATCATGCCTAAATAACTATCTAATACTAATTGTTATTGTGGTAACTGCAGCAAACTACCTTCCCCAGAGATGACCAGACAATCTTGTTTCGTCATTTCATAGCAAATACCACGGACAGACAGAATAAACATTGATCAAGTCCTACAAGAACCATAAACTGATTAGAGGAATTAGATGTCAACATGTTTTGGGCACTTTATGGGAAGAAATAAACTGTAGAACTTGGTGACAACTCGCAAGATTGAGGGAAAAAGAACAAAGAGAAGGCAGGGAAGTAAATACCATTATTGATTGATTGATTGATTGATTTAGGAACCGACATCACAGCATTCGGGACATTCCCATAAGTGCTCCGTCCCCATCCTCAGCAACCAGCGAAGAGTTCCAACACTAATAGTTCCAGTAGCAATCTGATTATATGTCCGTCTCGCCTTTCCTCTGAGCGTCGAGCGTCGGCCAGATCCCCTCGTCACACCTCGTTGTCTCATTCTTACCAGACCATGGTGATCCATTTGCTCCTCTGAGGTGTACACGTGCTCCCACAAGGCCGCAACCACGTCTGCCTTGTCATGCATCAATACTCCACCAAGTTTTGCCGAGCCAGCCAATCTGTCCGCCTGTTCATTCCCCAGCACACCGGCATGCCCAGGAGAAAAGATCCAGGTGATGCTTACTACCCGTGACCTCCGAAGCGAAGCAAGTCACTCTGCACGAAGCTTGCCTGTTCTCACCCTTCTCAGCATGCTTTCTGAGTTAGTTACAATCACAATGTGTGTATGTAAATACCATTATGGCTTGACCACGTGGCATGGTCTGGACAAGAACACCGAGCTGATCCACGATCCTGGTGATTGTGTGAGATGGCAAAACATAATCGCCAACGCTTATCGGTGTGACGCATGACGAATGAATAAATGTAGTATAAGTCTGTCCTAGGTTGGGGACATGTAGTATAAGTCTGTTCTAGGTTAGAGACATGTAGTATAAGTCTGTTCTAGGTTGGGGGACATGTAGTATAAGTCTGTTCTAGGTTGGGGGACATGTAGTATAAGTCTGTCCTAGACTTGAGGGACATGTAGTATAAGTCTGTTCTAGGTTGGGGGACATGTAGTATAAGTCTGTTCTAGGTTGGGGGACATGTAGTATAAGTCTGTTCTAGGTTGGGGGACATGTAGTATAAGTCTGTTCTATGTTGGGGGGACATGTAGTATAAGTCTGTTCTAGGTTAGAGACATGTAGTATAAGTCTGTCCTAGGTTGGGGGACATGTAGTATAAGTCTGTTCTATGTTGGGGGGACATGTAGTATAAGTCTGTTCTAGGTTAGAGACATGTAGTATAAGTCTGTCCTAGACTTGAGGGACATGTAGTATAAGTCTGTTCTAGGTTGGGGGACATGTAGTATAAGTCTGTCCTATGTTGGGGGGACATGTAGTATAAGTCTGTTCTAGGTTAGAGACATGTAGTATAAGTCTGTCTTAGGTTGGGGGACATGTAGTATAAGTCTGTCTTAGGTTGGGGGACATGTAGTATAAGTCTGTTCTAGGTTGGGGACATGTAGTATAAGTCTGTTCTAGGTTGGGGGACATGTAGTATAAGTCTGTTCTAGGTTGGGGGACATGTAGTATAAGTCTGTCCTAGGGTGGGGACATGTAGTATAAGTCTGTTCTAGGTTGGGGGACATGTAGTATAAGTCTGTCCTAGGTTGGCGGGACATGTAGTATAAGTCTGTTCTAGGTTGGGGGACATGTAGTATAAGTCTGTTCTAGGTTGGGGGACATGTAGTATAAGTCTGTTCTAGGTTGGGGGACATGTAGTATAAGTCTGTTCTAGGTTGGGGACATGTAGTATAAGTCTGTTCTATGTTGGGGGGACATGTAGTATAAGTCTGTTCTAGGTTGGGGGACATGTAGTATAAGTCTGTTCTATGTTGGCGGGACATGTAGTATAAGTCTGTTCTAGGTTGGGGGACATGTAGTATAAGTCTGTTCTATGTTGGCGGGACATGTAGTATAAGTCTGTTCTAGGTTGGGGGACATGTAGTATAAGTCTGTTCTAGGTCGGGGGACATGTAGTATAAGTCTGTTCTAGGTTGGGGGACATGTAGTATAAGTCTGTTCTAGGTTGGGGGACATGTAGTATAAGTCTGTTCTATGTTGGCGGGACATGTAGTATAAGTCTGTTCTAGGTTGGGGGACATGTAGTATAAGTCTGTTCTATGTTGGCGGGACATGAAGTATAAGTCTGTTCTAGGTTGGGGGACATGTAGTATAAGTCTGTTCTAGGTTGGGGGACATGTAGTATAAGTCTGTTCTATGTTGGGGGACATGTAGTATAAGTCTGTTCTAGGTTGGGGACATGTAGTATAAGTCTGTCCTAGGTGGGGGGACATGTAGTATAAGTCTGTTCTAGGTTGGGGGACATGTAGTATAAGTCTGTCCTAGGTTGGCGGGACATGTAGTATAAGTCTGTTCTAGGTTGGGGGACATGTAGTATAAGTCTGTTCTAGGTTGGGGACATGTAGTATAAGTCTGTCCTAGGTTAGGGGACATGTAGTATAAGTCTGTTCTAGGTTGGGGGACATGTAGTATAAGTCTGTCCTAGGTTGGCGGGACATGTAGTATAAGTCTGTTCTAGGTTGGGGGACATGTAGTATAAGTCTGTTCTAGGTTGGGGGACATGTAGTATAAGTCTGTTCTATGTTGGGGGACATGTAGTATAAGTCTGTTCTAGGTTGGGGACATGTAGTATAAGTCTGTCCTAGGTTGGGGGACATGTAGTATAAGTCTGTTCTAGGTTGGGGGACATGTAGTATAAGTCTGCCCTAGGTTGGCGGGACATGTAGTATAAGTCTGTCCTAGGTTGGCGGGACATGTAGTATAAGTCTGTTCTAGGTTGGGGGACATGTAGTATAAGTCTGTTCTATGTTGGGGGACATGTAGTATAAGTCTGTTCTAGGTTGGGGACATGTAGTATAAGTCTGTCCTAGGTGGGGGGACATGTAGTATAAGTCTGTTCTAGGTTGGGGGACATGTAGTATAAGTCTGTCCTAGGTTGGCGGGACATGTAGTATAAGTCTGTTCTAGGTTGGGGGACATGTAGTATAAGTCTGTTCTAGGTTGGGGGACATGTAGTATAAGTCTGTTCTAGGTTGGGGGACATGTAGTATAAGTCTGTTCTATGTTGGGGGACATGTAGTATAAGTCTGTTCTAGGTTGGGGACATGTAGTATAAGTCTGTTCTATGTTGGGGGACATGTAGTATAAGTCTGTCCTAGGGTGGGGACATGTAGTATAAGTCTGTCCTAGACTTGAGGGACATGTAGTATAAGTCTGTCCTAGACTTGAGGGACATGTAGTATAAGTCTGTCCTAGACTTGAGGGACATGTAGTATAAGTCTGTCCTAGACTTGAGGGACATGTAGTATAAGTCTGTCCTAGACTTGAGGGACATGTAGTATAAGTCTGTCCTAGACTTGAGGGACATGTAGTATAAGTCTGTCCTAGACTTGAGGGACATGTAGTATAAGTCTGTTCTAGGTTGGGGGACATGTAGTATAAGTCTGTGCCTAGGTTGGGGGACATGTAGTATAAGTCTGTTCCTAGGTTGGGGGACATGAAGTATAAGTCTGTTCTAGGTTGGGGGACATGTAGTATAAGTCTGTTCTAGGTTGGGGGACATGTAGTATAAGTCTGTTCTAGGTTGGGGGACATGTAGTATAAGTCTGTCCTAGGGTGGGGACATGTAGTATAAGTCTGTTCTAGGTTGGGGGACATGTAGTATAAGTCTGTCCTAGGTTGGGGGACATGTAGTATAAGTCTGTTCTAGGTTGGGGGACATGTAGTATAAGTCTGTTCTAGGTTGGGGGACATGTAGTATAAGTCTGTCCTAGACTTGAGGGACATGTAGTATAAGTCTGTTCTATGTTGGGGGGACATGTAGTATAAGTCTGTTCTAGGTTAGAGACATGTAGTATAAGTCTGTTCTAGGTTGGGGGACATGTAGTATAAGTCTGTTCTAGGTTGGGGGACATGTAGTATAAGTCTGTTCTATGTTGGGGGACATGTAGTATAAGTCTGTCCTAGGTTGGGGGACATGTAGTATAAGTCTGTTCTAGGTTGGGGACATGTAGTATAAGTCTGTCCTAGGTTGGGGGACATGTAGTATAAGTCTGTTCTATGTTGGGGGGACATGTAGTATAAGTCTGTCCTAGGTTGGGGGACATGTAGTATAAGTCTGTTCTAGGTTGGGGGACATGTAGTATAAGTCTGTCCTAGGTTGGGGGACATGTAGTATAAGTCTGTTCTAGGTTGAGGGGACATGTAGTATAAGTCTGTTCTAGGTTGGGGGACATGTAGTATAAGTCTGTTCTAGGTTGGGGGACATGTAGTATAAGTCTGTTCTATGTTGGGGGACATGTAGTATAAGTCTGTTCTAGGTTGGGGACATGTAGTATAAGTCTGTTCTATGTTTGGGGGACATGTAGTATAAGTCTGTCCTAGGGTGGGGACATGTAGTATAAGTCTGTCCTAGATTGAGGGACATGTAGTATAAGTCTTGTCCTAGACTTGAGGGACATGTAGTATAAGTCTGTCCTAGGTATTGAGGGACATGTAGTATAAGTCTGTGTCCTTAGACTTGAGGGACATGTAGTATACGTCTGGTCCTAGACTTGAGGGACATGTAGTATAAAGTCTGTCCTAGACTTGAGGGACATGTAGTATAAGTCTGTCCTAGACTTGAGGGACATGTAGTATAAGTCTGTCTAGGCTTGGGGACCATGTAGTATAAGTCTGTTCTAGGTTGGGGGACATGTAGTATAAGTCTTGTTCCTAGGTTGGGGGGACATGTAGTATAAGTCTGTTCTAGGTTGGGGGACATGATAGTATAAGTCTGTTCTAGGTTGGGGGACATGTAGTATAAGTCTGTTCTAGGTTGGGGGACATGTAGTATAAGTCTGTTCTAGGTTGGGGGACATGTAGTATAAGTCTGTCCTAGTGGTGGGGACATGTAGTATAAGTCTGTTCTAGGTTGGGGGACATGTAGTATAAGTCTGTCCTAGGTTGGGGGACATGTAGTATAAGTCTGTTCTAGGTTGGGGGACATGTAGTATAAGTCTGTCCTAGGTTGGGGGACATGTAGTATAAGTCTGTCCTAGACTTGAGGGACATGTAGTATAAGTCTGTTCTAGGTTGGGGGACATGTAGTATAAGTCTGTTCTAGGTTGGGGGACATGTAGTATAAGTCTGTCCTAGGGTGGGGACATGTAGTATAAGTCTGTTCTAGGTTGGGGGACATGTAGTATAAGTCTGTTCTATGTTGGGGGACATGTAGTATAAGTCTGTCCTAGGTTGGGGGACATGTAGTATAAGTCTGTTCTAGGTTGGGGGACATGTAGTATAAGTCTGTCCTAGGTTGGGGGACATGTAGTATAAGTCTGTTCTATGTTGGGGGGACATGTAGTATAAGTCTGTCCTAGGTTGGGGGACATGTAGTATAAGTCTGTTCTAGGTTGGGGGACATGTAGTATAAGTCTGTCTAGGTTGGGGACATGTAGTATAAGTCTGTTCTATGTTGAGGGGACATGTAGTATAAGTCTGTTCTAGGTTGGGGGACATGTAGTATAAGTCTGTTCTAGGTTGGGGGACATGTAGTATAAGTCTGTCCTAGGTTGGGGGACATGTAGTATAAGTCTGTCCTAGGGTGGGGACATGTAGTATAAGTCTGTCCTAGGGTGGGGACATGTAGTATAAGTCTGTCCTAGGGTGGGGACATGTAGTATAAGTCTGTTCTAGGTTGGGGGACATGTAGTAGTAAGTCTGTCCTAGGTTGGGGGACATGTAGTATAAGTCGTTCTAGGTTGGGGACATGTAGTATAAGTCTGTCCTAGACTTGAGGGGACCATGTAGTATAAGGTGTTCTTGTTGGGGAGGACATGTCGTATAAGTTGTCCTGGGGGGACATGTAGTATAAGTCTGTTCTAGGTTGGGGGACATGTAGTATAAGTCTGTCCTAGGTTGGGGGACATGTAGTATAAGTCTGTCCTAGGTGGGGGACATGTAGTATAAGTCTGTCTAGCTTGGGGGACATGTAGTATAAGTCTGTCCTAGGTTGGGGGACATCGTAGTATAAGTCTGTTCCTAGGTGGGGGACATGTAGTATAAGTCTGTCCTAGGGCTGCGGGACATGTAGTATAAGTCTGTTCTAGGTTGAGGGACCATGTAGTATAAGTCTGTTCCTAGGTTGAGGGACATGTAGTATAAGTCTGTTCTAGGTTGGGGACATGTAGGTATAAGTCTGTTCTAGGTTGGGGACATGTAGTATAAGTCTGTTCTAGGTTGGGGACATGTAGTATAAGTCTGTCCTAGGTTGGGGGACATGTAGTATAAGTCTGTTCTAGGTTGGGGACATGTAGTATAAGTCTGTCCTAGGTTGGGGACATGTAGTATAAGTCTGTTCCTAGGGTGGGGGACATGTAGTATAAGTCTGTTCTAGGTTGGGGGACATGTAGTATAAGTCTGTCTAGGTTGGGGGACATGTAGTATACGTCTGTTCTAGGTTGGGGGACATGTAGTATAAGTCTGTCTAGGTTGGGGGACATGTAGTATAAGTCTGTTCTAGGTTGGGGACATGTAGTATAAGTCTGTTCTAGGTTGGGGGACATGTAGTATAAGTCTGTCCTAGGTTGGGGGACATGTAGTATAAGTCTGTCCTAGGTTGGGGACATGTAGTATAAGTCTGTCCTAGGTTGGGGGACATGTAGTATAAGTCTGTTCTAGGTTGGGGGACATGTAGTATAAGTCTGTCCTAGGTTGGGGGACATGTAGTATAAGTCTGTTCTAGGTTGGGGGACATGTAGTATAAGTCTGTCTAGGTTGGGGGACATGTAGTATAAGTCTGTCCTAGGTTGGGGGACATGTAGTATAAGTCTGTTCTAGGTTGGGGGACATGTAGTATAAGTCTGTTCTAGGTTGGGGGACATGTAGTATAAGTCTGTTCTAGGTTGGGGGACATGTAGTATAAGTCTGTCCTAGGTTGGGGGACATGTAGTATAAGTCTGTTCTAGGTTGGGGGACATGTAGTATAAGTCTGTTCTAGGTTGGGGGACATGTAGTATAAGTCTGTTCTAGGTTGGGGGACATGTAGTATAAGTCTGTTCTAGGTTGGGGGACATGTAGTATAAGTCTGTTCTAGGTTGGGGGACATGTAGTATAAGTCTGTCTAGGTTGGGGGACATGTAGTATAAGTCTGTCTAGGTTGGGGGACATGTAGTATAAGTCTGTTCTAGGTTGGGGGACATGTAGTATAAGTCTGTCCTAGGTTGGGGGACATGTAGTATAAGTCTGTCCTAGGTTGGGGGACATGTAGTATAAGTCTGTCCTAGGTTGGGGGACATGTAGTATAAGTCTGTTCTAGGTTGGGGGACATGTAGTATAAGTCTGTTCTAGGTTGGGGGGACATGTAGTATAAGTCTGTTCTAGGTTGGGGGACATGTAGTATAAGTCTGTTCTAGGTTGGGGGACATGTAGTATAAGTCTGTCTAGGTTGGGGGACATGTAGTATAAGTCTGTCCTAGGTTGGGGGACATGTAGTATAAGTCTGTTCTAGGTTGGGGGACATGTAGTATAAGTCTGTTCTAGGTTGGGGGACATGTAGTATAAGTCTGTTCTAGGTTGGGGGACATGTAGTATAAGTCTGTTCTAGGTTGGGGACATGTAGTATAAGTCTGTTCCTAGGTTGGGGGACATGTAGTATAAGTCTGTTCTAGGTTGGGGGGACATGTAGTATAAGTCTGTTCTAGGTTGGGGGACATGTAGTATAAGTCTGTTCTATGTTGGGGGGACATGTAGTATAAGTCTGTTCTAGGTTGGGGACATGTAGTATAAGTCTGTTCTAGGTTGGGGACATGTAGTATAAGTCTGTTCTAGGTTGGGGGACATGTAGTATAAGTCTGTCCTAGGTTGGGGGACATGTGGTAAGTAGGAAAGTCCTGTCCTAGGCTTTGGGGAACATGTAGTATAAGTCTGTTCATAGGTTGGGGGACATGTAGTATAAGTCTGTTCTAAGGTTGGGGACAAGGTAGTATAAGTCTGTTCTAGGGTTGGGGACATGTAGTATAGTCCTGTTCTAGGTTGGGGGACATGTAGATATAAGTCTGTTCTAGGTTGGGGACATGTAGTAAAGAGTCTGTTCTGGTTGGGGGACATGTAGTATAAGTCTGTCTAGGTTGGGGGACATGTAGTATAAGTCCTGTTCTAGGTTGGGGGGACATGTAGTATAAGTTCGTTCTAGGTTGGGGGACATGTAGTATAAGTCTGTCCTAGGTTGGGGGACATGTAGTATAAGGTCTGGTCTAGGTTGGGGGACATGTAGTATAAGTCTGTTCCTAGGCTTGGGGGGACAGCGTAGTATAAGTCTGTCCTAGGTTGGGGACATGTAGTATAAGTCTGTTCTAGGTTGGGGGACATGTAGTATAAGTCTGTTCTAGGTTGGGGGACATGTAGTATAAGTCTGTTCTAGGTTGGGGGACATGTAGTATAAGTCTGTTCTAGGTTGGGGGACATGTAGTATAAGTCTGTTCTATGTTGGGGGACATGTAGTATAAGTCTGTTCTATGTTGGGGGACATGTAGTATAAGTCTGTTCTAGGTTGGGGGACATGTAGTATAAGTCTGTTCTAGGTTAGAGACATGTAGTATAAGTCTGTTCTATGTTGGGGGGACATGTAGTATAAGTCTGTTCTAGGTTGGGGACATGTAGTATAAGTCTGTCCTAGGCTTGGGGACATGTAGTATAAGTCTGTCCTAGTTGGGGGACATGTAGTATAAGTCTGTTCTATGTTGGGGGGACATGTAGTATAAGTCTGTTCTAGGTTAGAGACATGTAGTATAAGTCTGTTCTAGGTTGGGGACATGTAGTATAAGTCTGTTCTATGTTGGGGACATGTAGTATATGTCTGTTCTATGTTGGGGGACATGTAGTATAAGTCTGTCCTAGGCTTGGGGACATGTAGTATAAGTCTGTTCCTAGGTTGGGGGACATGTAGTATAAGTCTGTTCTAGGTTGGGGGACATGTAGTATAAGTCTGTGTCCTAGGTTGGGGACATGTAGTATAAGTCCTGTTCTAGGTTGGGGGGACATGTAGTATAAGTCTGTTCTATGGTTGGGGGACATGTAGTATAAGTCCTGTTCTATGTTGGGGGACATGTAGTATAAGTCTGTTCTATGGTTGGGGGGACATGTAGTATAAGTCTGTTCTAGGTTGGGGAACATGTAGTATAAGTCTGTTCTAGGTTGGGGGACATGTAGTATAAGTCTGTCCTAGGTTGGGGGGACATGTAGTATAAGTCTGTTCTAGGTTGGGGGACATGTAGTATAAGTCTGTTCTAGGTTGGGGACATGTAGTATAGTCTGTTCTAGGGTTGGGGGACATGTAGTATAAGTCTGTTCTATGGTTGGGGACATGTAGTATAAGTCTGTTCTAGGTTGGGGGGACATGTAGTATAAGTCTGTTCTATGTTGGGGGACATGTAGTATAAGTCTGTTCTAGGTTGGGGGACATGTAGTATAAGTCTGTTCTAGGTTGGGGACATGAGTATAGTCTGTTCTAGGTTGGGGGACATGTAGTATAAGTCTGTTCTAGGTTGGGGGACATGTAGTATAAGTCTGTTCTAGGTTGGGGACATGTAGTATAAGTCTGTTCTAGTTGGGGGTCATGTAGTATAAGTCTGTTCTATGTGGGGGGACATGTAGTATAAGTCTGTTCTATGGTAGAGACATGTAGTATAAGTCTGTTCTATGTTGGGGGACATGTAGCATAAGTCTGTTCTAGTTGGGTGACATGTAGTATAAGTCTGTTCTAGGTTGGGGACATGTAGTATAAGTCTGTCTAGGTTGGGGGACATGTAGTATAAGTCTGTCTAGGTTGGGGGACACGTAGTATAGTCCGTCCTAGGTGGGGGACATGTAGTATAAGTCTGTTCTATGTTGGGGACATGTAGTAATATGTCTGTCCTAGGTTGGGGACATGTAGTATAATAAGTCTGTCCTAGGTTGGGGGACATGTAGTATAAGTCTGTCCTAGGGTGGGGACATGTAGTATAAGTCTGTTCTAGGTTGGGGGACATGTAGGATACGTCGTTCTAGGTTGGGGGACATGTAGTATACAGTCTGTCCTAGGTTGGGGGGACATGTAGTATAAGTCTGTTCTAGGTTGGAGACATGTAGTATAAGTCTAGTTCTAGGTTAGGAGACATGTAGTATAAGTCATGTTCATAGGTTGGAGACATGTAGTATAAGTCTGTTCTAGGTTGGAGACATGTAGTATAAAGTCTGTCCTAGGTTGGGGGACATGGTAGTATAAAGTCTGTTCTAGGTTGGAGACATGTAGTATAAGTCTGTCTATGGTTGGGGACATGTAGGTATAACGTCTGTTCTATGTTGGGGGGACATGTAGTATAAGTCTGTTCTCGGTTAGAGACATTTAGTATAAGTCTGTTCTATGTTGGGGACATGTAGCATAAGTCTGTTCTATGTTGGGGACATGTAGTATAAGTCTGTTCTAGGTTGGGGACATGTAGTATAAGTCTGTTCTATGTTAGGGGGGACATGTAGTATAAGTCTGTTCTAGGTTAGAGACATGTAGTATAAGTCTGTTCTAGGTTTGGGGTGAACAATGTAGTATAAGTCTGTTCTCAGGATTGGGGGGACATGTAGTATAAGTCTGTTCTAGGTTGGAGACATGTAGTATAAGTCTGTTCTAGGTTGGGGACATGTAGTATAAGTCTGTTCTAGGTTGGGGGACATGTAGTATAAGTCTGTCCTAGGTTGGGGACATGTAGTATAAGTCTGTCCTAGGTTGGGGGACATGTAGTATAAGTCTGTTCTAGGTAAGAGGACATGTAGTATAAGTCTGTCCTAGGTTGGGGACATGTAGTATAAGTCTGTCCTAGGTTGGGGACATGTAGTATAAGTCTGTCCTAGGTTGGGGACATGTAGTATAAGTCTGTTCTAGGTTAGAGACATGTAGTATAAGTCTGTCCTAGGTTGGGGGACATGTAGTATAAGTCTGTCCTAGGTTGGGGACATGTAGTATAAGTCTGTTCTAGGTTAGAGACATGTAGTATAAGTCTGTCCTAGGTTGGGGGACATGTAGTATAAGTCTGTCCTAGGTTGGGGACATGTAGTATAAGTCTGTTCTAGGTTAGAGACATGTAGTATAAGTCTGTTCTAGGTTGGGAGACATGTAGTATAAGTCTGTCCTAGGTTGGGGGACATGTAGTATAAGTCTGTCCTAGGTTGGGGACATGTAGTATAAGTCTGTTCTAGGTTAGAGGACATGTAGTATAAGTCTGTCCTAGGTTGGGGGACATGTAGTATAAGTCTGTCCTAGGTTGGGGGACATGTAGTATAAGTCTGTCCTAGGTTGGGGACATGTAGTATAAGTCTGTCCTAGGTTGGGGACATGTAGTATAAGTCTGCCTAGGTTGGGGACATGTAGTATAAGTCTGTTCTATGTTGGGGGGGACATGTAGTATAAGTCTGTCCTAGGTGGGGACATGTAGTATAAGTCTGTCCTAGGTTGGGGACATGTAGTATAAGTCTGTTCTATGTTGGGGGGACATGTAGTATAAGTCTGTCCTAGGTTGGGGGACATGTAGTATAAGTCTGTCCTAGGTTGGGGACATGTAGTATAAGTCTGTTCTATGTTGGGGACATGTAGTATAAGTCTGTCCTAGGTTGGGGGACATGTAGTATAAGTCTGTCCTAGGGTGGGGACATGTAGTATAAGTCTGTTCTATGTTGGGGGGACATGTAGTATAAGTCTGTCACCTAGGTTGGGTGACATGTAGTATAAGTCTGTTTCTATGTTGGGGGGACATGTAGTATAAAGTCTGTCTATGTTGGGGGGGACATGTAGTATAAAGTCTGTTCTATGTTGGGGGGACATGTAGTATAAGTCTGTCTAGTTGAGGGACACGTGTATAAGTGTCATGTGGGGACATGTAGTAGAAGTTCCTGGTTCCATATGTTAGGAGGACATGTAGTATAAGTCTGTCCTAGGTTAGGGGGACATGTAGTATAAGTCTGTCCTAGGTTGGGGGACATGTAGTATAAGTCTGTTCTAGGTTGAGGACATGTAGTATAAGTCTGTTCTAGGTTTGGGGACATGTAGTATAAGTCTGTTCCTAGGTTGGGGGACATGTAGTAATAAGTCTGTTCTAGGTTGGGGGACATGTAGTATAAGTCTGTTCTATGTTGGGGGACATGTAGTATAAGTCTGTCCTAGGTTGGGGACATGTAGTATAAGTCTGTCCTAGGTTGGGGGACATGTAGTATAAGTCTGTTCTAGGTTGGGGGACATGTAGTATAAGTCTGTCCTAGGTTGGGGACATGTAGTATAAGTCTGTTCTATGTTGGGGGGACATGTAGTATAAGTCTGTCCTAGGTTGGGGGGACATGTAGTATAAGTCTGTTCTATGTTGGGGGGACATGTAGTATAAGTCTGTTCTAGGTTGGGGGACATGTAGTATAAGTCTGTTCTAGGTTGGGGGACAATGTAGTATAGTCTGTTCTATGTGGGGGGACATGTAGTATAAGTCTGTTCTATGTTGGGGGGACATGTAGTATAAGTCTGTCCTAGGTTGGGGACATGTAGTATAAGTCTGTTCTATGTTGGGGGGACATGTAGTATAAGTCTGTTCTAGGTTAGAGACATGTAGTATAAGTCTGTTCTATGTTGGGGGGACATGTAGTATAAGTCTGTTCTATGTTGGGGGGACATGTAGTATAAGTCTGTTCTATGTTGGGGGGACATGTAGTATAAGTCTGTCCTAGGTTGGGGACATGTAGTATAAGTCTGTCCTAGGTTGGGGACATGTAGTATAAGTCTGTTCTAGGTTGGGGACATGTAGTATAAGTCTGTTCTATGTTGGGGGGACATGTAGTATAAGTCTGTTCTAGGTTGGGGACATGTAGTATAAGTCTGTTCTAGGTTGGGGACATGTAGTATAAGTCTGTTCTATGTTGGCGGGGACATGTAGTATAAGTCTGTTCAGTTGGAGACATGTAGTTATAAGTCTGTCTAGGTTGGGACATGTAGTATACTTCTGTTCCTAGGTTGGGGACATGTAGTATAAGTCTGTTCCTAGGTTGGGGACATGTAGTATAAGTCTGATCCTAGGTTGGGGACATGTAGTATAAGGTCTGTTCTATGTTGGAGGACATGTAGTATAAGTCTGTTCCTAGGTTGGGGGACATGTAGTATAAGTCTGTCCTAGGGTTGGGGGACATGTAGTATAAGTCTGTTCTAGGTTGGGGGGACATGTAGTATAAGTCTGTCTAGGTTGGGGGACATGTAGTATAAGTCTGTTCTAGGTTGGGGGACATGTAGTATAAGTCTGTCCTAGGTTGGGGGACATGTAGTATAAGTCTGTTCCTAGGTTGGGGGACATGTAGTATAAGTCTGTTCCTATGTTGGGGGACATGTAGTATAAGTCTGTCTAGGTGGGGGACATGTAGTATAAGTCTGTTCTATGTTGTGGGGGACATGTAGTATAAGTCTGTTCCTAGGTTAGAGACAGTAGTATATCAGCTGTCCTAGGGTGGGGCCATGTAGAATAAGTCACTGTTCTAGGTTAGAGACATGTAGTATAAGTCTGTCTACTGTTGTACATGTAGTATAAGTCTGTCCTAGGTTATGAGACATGTAGTATAAGTCTGTCCTAGGTTGGGGGACATGTAGTATAAGTCTGTTCTAGGTTGGGGGACGTGTATCAAGTCTGTCTAGGTGGGGACATGATATAAGTCTGTCCCAGTTGGGGACATGTAGTAAGTCTGTTCTATGTGGACATGTAGTATAAGTCTGCTCGGTTGGGGGAACTGTAGTCAGTCTGCTTAGGGTCGACATGTAGTATAAGTCTGTCTTGTTGGGGGGAATGTAGTTAAGTCTGTCCTAGACATGTAGTATAAGTCTGTCTAGGTGACACGTAGTTAAGTCTGTCCCTAGTTGAGACATGTAGTATAAGTACTGTCCTAGGGTGGGGACATGTAGTATAAGTCTGTTCTATGTTGGGGGGACATGTAGTATAAGTCTGTCCTAGGGTGGGGACATGTAGTATAAGTCTGTTCTATGTTGGGGGGACATGTAGTATAAGTCTGTCCTAGGTTAGAGACATGTAGTATAAGTCTGTTCTAGACATGTAGTATAAGTCTGTCTATGTGGGGGGACATGTAGTATAAGTCTGTCTAGGTTGGGGGACATGTAGTAGAAGTCTGTTAGCTAGGTTGCGGGACATGTAGTAAGTCTGTTCTAGGTTGGGGGGACATGTAGTATAAGTCTGTCCTAGGTAGAGACATGTAGTATAAGTCTGTTCTAGGTGGGGGACATGTAGTATAAGTCTGTTCTATGTTGGGGGACATGTAGTATAAGTCTGTTCTAGGTTAGAGACATGTAGTATAAGTCTGTTCTAGGTTAGAGGAACATGTAGTATAAGTCTGTTCTAGGTTAGAGACATGTAGTATAAGTCATGTTCTAGGTTGGGGGACATGTAGTATAAGTCTGTCCTATGTTGGGGACATTAGTATAAGTCTGTTCTAGGTTGGGGACATGTAGTATAAGTACTGTTCGTAGGTTGGGGACATGTAGTATAAGTCTGTTCTAGGTTAGTGACATTGTAGTATAAGTCTGTCCTAGGTTGGGGGACATGTAGTATAAGTCTGTTCTAGGTTTTGGGGTACCTGTAGTATAAGTCTGTCTTAGGTTGGGTGACATGTAGTAATAAGATGTCTTCCTAGGTTAGGAGACATGTAGTATATGCTGTCCCTAGGCTTTCGGGGACATGTAGTATAAAGTCTGTTCTAGGTTAGGGAGGACATGTCAGTATAAGTCTGTCCTAGGCTTGGGGGACATGATAGTATAAGTCTGTTCTAGGTTGGAGGAACCACATGTAGTATAGTCTGTCCTTAAGGTTGGGGGTCATGTAGTATAAAGTCTGTTTCCTAGGTGTGGTGGACATGTAGTATAAGGTCTGTCCTAGGTTGGAGGGACATGTAGTATAAGTCTGTCCTAGCATTTGGGGACATGTAGTATAAGTCTGTTCTAGGTTGGGGGACATGTATGTATAAGTCTGTTCTAGGTTGGGGGGACATGTAGTATAAGTCTGTCCTAGGTTGGGGACATGTAGTATAAGTCTGTTCTAGGTTGGGGGACATGTAGTATAAGTCTGTCCTAGGTTGGGGGACATGTAGTATAAGTCTGTTCCTAGGTTGGGGGACATGTAGTATAAGTCTGTTCCTAGGTTGGGGACATTTAGTATAAGTCTGTCTAGGTTGGGGACATGTAGTATAAGTCTGTTCCTATGTTGGGGGACATGTAGTATAAGTCTGTTCTATGTTGGGGGGACATGTAGTATAAGTCTGTTCTAGGTTGGGGGACATGTAGTATAAGTCTGTTCTAGGTTGGGGACATGTAGTATAAGTCTGTCCTAGGTTGGGGACATGTAGTATAAGTCTGTCTAGGTTGGGGACATGTAGTATAAGTCTGTTCTAGGTTGGGGGACATGTAGTATAAGTCTGTCCTAGGCTTGGGGACATGTAGTCTAAGTCTGTTCTATGTTGGGGGGACATTAGTATAGTCTGTTCTAGCTTTGCGGGATCATGTAGTATTAAGTCGTTCTACGTTGGGGACATGTGAGTATAAAAAAAACAAAAAAAGTCTGTTCTAGCTTGGGGACCTGTAGTCTACGTTCTGTTTAGGGTGGTGACATGTAGGTATAAGGTCTATCCATAGGTTAGGGGACATGTAGTATAAGGTGATGTTCTAAGTTGGGGGGACAGTGTAGATATAAGTCTAGATGTCTATGTGTGTGGGACAGTAGCGAAGTCGTGTTCTAGATTGGGACATGTAGTATAAGTCTGGTCTAGTGGGGGGTGGAATGTAGTTATAATCTGTTCTAGTTGGGGGGAATGTAAGTATAAGTCTGTTCTAGTTGGGGGGACCTGTAGTTAAGTGTCCGTGTAGGTTGGGGACAGTGTAGATGAGTCTAGTTCTAGTTGGGGACCTGTAGTAAAGTTGTTCTAGGGATGGGGGGACATGTATGTATAGTCTGTTCTATGTTGGGGGGAACATGTAGTATAAGTCGGTTCACTCCGTTGGGGGGGACATGTAGTTACAGTCGTTGTCAAAGGTTAGAGACATGTAGGTAAGTCTGTTGTCTCGGTATGAGGGACAATGTATATAAGTCTGTACAGGTTTTGGGACATGTTAGTATAAGTCTGTTCTAGGGTTGGGGACATGTAGTATAAGTCTGTCTAGTTGGGGGACATGTAGTATAAGTCTCTGTCTAGGTTGGGGACATGTAGTATGAAGTCTGCCTCGGTTGGGGGAAGGTAGAAATAAGTCTGTCCAGGGGGGAGACATGTAGAGATAAGTCTGTTTCTAAGTAGAGACATGTAGTGAAGTCGGTCTATGTTGGGTGGACAGTAGGAGTAAGTCGTGCTAGTTATAGAGACATGTAGTATAAGTCGCTGGTTGGGGGACATGTAGTATAAGTCTGTTCTGGTGGGGGACAGTAGTTAGATTAGACGTTAAGGTTTGTTGTTTGGTCTTTTCCATTGTAGTATAAGTCGACTGTCCTAGGTGGGGGACATGTAGTATAAGTCTGTTCTATGTTGGGGGGACATGTAGTATAAGTACTGTCCTAGTTGGGGGAATGTAGTTAGTCCTAACGTCTGCCATGTAGGGTGGGGACATGTAGTATAAGTCTGTTCTATGTTGGGGGGACATGTAGTATAAGTCTGTCCTAGGTTGGGGACATGTCGTAAACGTACTTGTTCTATGTTGGGGGGACTGGTAGTATAAGTCTGCCTAGGTTAGAGACATGTAGTAATAAGTCTGTCTAGGGTGGGGATGTAGTATAAGTCTGTTCTATGTTGGGGGGAACGCTTGTAGTATAGTCTGTCCTCGGGTTGTGGGACAGTGTAAGTCTGTTCTAGGTTGGGGGGGACATTTAGTATAGTGATTTTCCTAGGTTAGCGACATGTAGTACAAGTGGTTTAGTCTGGGGGACATGTGTATGGATAGTCTGTTCTATGTTGGTGGGGGACATGTAGTATAAAAGTCCGGTTTCTAGTCTGTGGGACATTAGTATAAGTAACACATTCTAGCGTTGGGGGACATGTTGTTATAAGTCTGTTTCTAGGTTGGGGACATTGTAGTATAAGTCTGTCCTAGGATAGAGGGACAGTAGTATAGTCTGTCTAGGTAGGGGACAATGTAGTATAAAAAAAAAGTGTTTCTTTTTTGGAGTTTTTTTTCTTTTTTAATTTTGTTTGTTTTTTTTTGGGGGGACATGTAGTATAACGTCTCGTCTAGGTTAGAGACTGTAGATAAGGTGTCTAGGTTGGGGGACGATGTAAGTATAAATATGTTCTAAGGTTTAGAGAACATGTAGTATCAGTCTGTTCTAGGTTCGGTTCGGACAATGTAAGTATAAGTTGTTCTATGTGGGGGGACAGTAGTATAAGTCTGTTCTATGTGGGGTGACAGATGTAGTACAAGTCTTGTTCTAGGTATTTAGAGACAGTAGTATAAGTCTGTTCTAGGTTAGAGACGGGTAGTATAAGTCTGTCTATGTTGGGGGGACATGTAGTATAAAGTCTGTTCTTTTATTCTATTGTCTGGGGGTGGTACTGTAGGTATAAGTCTGTTCTAGGTTAGAACTGTCGTATACGTCTGTCTCGGTTAGAGACATGTAGTTGCTAAGTCAAGAGTTCTAGGTTGGGGGACATGTAGTATAGTCTGTCTCGTGGTGGGGACTATGTGTATAATGTGCTGTTCTAGGTTAGAGACATGTAGTATAAAGTCTGTCCTAGGGTGGGGACAGTAGTATAGTCTGTTGCTTAGGTGGGGGGACACATGTAGTATAAGTTACTGTTTCTATGTGGGGGGGACATGTAGTTTATAAGTTCTGATTAAGTTTAGAGTGACATGTAGTATACGTCTGGTCTAGGTTGGGGGACATGTAGTATAAGTCATGTCCTAGGTGGGACATGAGTATAAGTCTGTCCTAGGTTGGGGACATGTAGTATAAGTCTGTTCTAGGTTGGGGGACATGTAGTATAAGTCTGTCCTAGGTTGGGGACATGTAGTATAAGTCTGTTCTAGGTTGGGGGACATGTAGTATAAGTCTGTTCTAGGTTGGGGGACATGTAGTATAAGTCTGTTCCTAGGTTGGGGGACATGTAGTATAAGTCTGTTCTAGGTTGGGGACATGTAGTATAGTCTGTTCTATGTTGGGGGGACATGTAGTATAAGTCTGTTTCTAGGTTGGTGGGGACATGTAGTATAAGTCTGTTTCTATGGTGGGGGGACATGTAGTATAAGTCTGTCTAGTTTGGGGACATGTAGTATAAGTCTGTTCTAGGTTGGGGACATGTCGTATAAGTCTGTTCTATGTTGGGGGGGACATGTAGTATAAGTCTGTTCTATGTTGGGGGGACATGTAGTATAAGTCTGTTCTATGTTGGGGACATGTAGTTATAAGTCTGTTCTAGGTTAGAGACATGTAGTATAGTCTGTTCCTAGTTGAGAGGGACATTAGATAAAGTCTGGTCTATGGTTGGGGAGGACAGTAGTAGTATAGTCGGTCTAGGCCGGCGGAACATGTAGTAAAAGTCTGTTCTATATGTTGGGGGGACAGTGTAGTCAAGTCTGTTCTATTGTGGAGGTGACATTTAGTATAAGTCTGCTCGGTGGGGACAGGTGTATAGTATAAGTGTCCTAGGGTTGGGGAACATGTAGTATAAGTCTTTTCTATGTTGGGTGGGACATGTAGTATACGTCTGTCCTAGGTTGGGGGACAATGTAGTATAAGTCTGTCCTAGGTTCGGGGGACATGGAGTATAAGTCTGTTCTAGTTTGGGGGACCGTAGGTATAAGTCTGTCTAGGTTAGGAATGACATGTAGTATAAGTCTGCTATGTGGGGGGGACCATGGAGGTATAAGGCTGTTCTATGTTGGGGGGGACATGTAGTATAAGTCTGTTCTAGGTTAGAGACATGTAGTATAAGTCTGTTCTAGGTTAGAGACATGTAGTATAAGTCTGTTCTAGGTTAGAGACATGTAGTATAAGTCTGTTCTAGGTTAGAGACATGTAGTATAAGTCTGTTCTAGGTTAGAGACATGTAGTATAAGTCTGTTCTAGGTTAGAGACATGTAGTATAAGTCTGTTCTAGGTTAGAGACATGTAGTATAAGTCTGTTCTAGGTTGGGAGACATGTAGTATAAGTCTGTCCTAGGTTGGGGGACATGTAGTATAAGTCTGTCCTAGGTTGGGGGACATGTAGTATAAGTCTGTTATAGGTTAGAGACATGTAGTATAAGTCTGTTCTAGGTTGGGAGACATGTAGTATAAGTCTGTTCTAGGTTGGGAGACATGTAGTATAAGTCTGTTCTAGGTTGGGGGACATGTAGTATAGTCTGTTCTAGGTTGGGGGACATGTAGTATAAGGCTGTTGATGGCTGGGTACATGTAGTTATAAGTCTGTTCTATGTGGGGGGACATGTAGTATTAAAGGCTGTTCTGGTTAGCGACATTGTAGTATAAGTCCTTGTTCTAGTGAGGGGACATGTATATAAGTCTGTCCTAGGTGGGACAGTAGTATGAAAAGTCTGTCCTAGGTTGGGGACATGGTAGTAATACGTTGTTCTAGTGTTGGGGGGGACATGTTAGGATAAGTACTGTTCTAGGTGGGGAAATGTAGTATAAGTCTCTGGTCCTAGGTTGGGAAATGTTAAGTACAAGTCTAGCCTAGTGGGGAACATGTAGTGTCAGTTTGGTCTAGGTTGGGGCAGGTAGTATTAAGTCTGTTCTAGTGGGGTGACACATGTAGTATAAGTCTGTTCTAGGTGGGGGACATGTAGTATAAGTCGTGTTCTATGTTGGGGGGAAAGTAGTCAAGGCCTGTTTCTAGGTTGGGGACATGTAGTATAAGGTCGTCCTAGATTGGGACAATGTAGTATAAGTCTGTCGTGAGGTGGTGGGACGACATGTAGTATCAAGTCTGTTACTAGGTTGTGGGGAAATGTGTTATAAGTTTTGTTGCTATGTTGGGGGGACATAGTATAAGTCGTTCTAGTTTAGAGACATGGTAGAGGCAAGTCGTTTCTAGTTGTGGGACATGTGTAGTATAAGTATGCTTCTTGTTGGGGGGGAACATGTAGTATAAGATACATGTTCTAGGCTTGGGGTACGATGTAGTATAAGTCTGTTCTAGGTTGGGGACAGTAGTATAAGTCTTGTTCTATGTTGGGGGGAGGGGACATGTAGTATAAGTCTTGTTCTAGGTTAGCGACAGGATAGTATAAGTCGTTCTAAGGTTGGGGGATTAGGGGAGCATGTAGGTTAAGTCTGGTCTATGTTGGGGGGAATGTAGTATAAG
>JACEFZ010017917.1:405000-438516 GCA_014155875.1 Cepaea nemoralis | reverse complement strand
TCCTAGGCTTGGGGGACATGTAGTATGTTTAGACTCTACTGTAGGCAGTTGAGATAGCGATGGAGGATTCTGGAAACAGCTAAGTTGTTGGGTTGAAAGGTCAGATCGGGTTGTCTACCAGGCGTGAGGTGGGACTGGGTTGGAAGTGCCGTTGTCCCAGTGATGGGTATAGCATCCTGAGAGCTTCTTGGAAAGTTTGTCCAGGTAAAGACGTGTGCTGAAGAAACCCAGGAGCTTTCGAGTCTCTACCGTATGGTCAGAAATATTAGAGGTTTGCTTACTTTGGCCACAGAGTGGAGTTTCTGTGTAAGAGAGTGGGTGGCAGATCATCTAGAGTAGATGGCTATGAGGATTGGGTGGATGTGGTCTACAAGGAAATGTACACCTTACCTGAGGCCAGGAGGACACGGCATAGTGTACAGTTTGCCGTGTACACACTGGACGTAGAGTCTCCCGAGATCTTCCGGGCTCTCGCCCTCTTTGAGTTGTGCGCAGGCCAGCTGCCTCTCGGACAAGGTGACCAATCCCTCGCTGGTGGCCGCCTGGGTACAGTCCGCAGCCTTGGTCACTCCAGCTGTGGCCAGCATCACAAATGTGATAATGACTAAGTAAAGATTGCTCGCCATTTTGAATTGTCCGATAAAATTATGGAATATATATGTCAATGTAACAGTTATGTTTTATTTTATTTTAGTCTTCTCTCCAGCTGAAACCGTAGGTTACGACAAACAGAAATGTTCTTGGCGTTGACAGCCGAAGGGGATACTGGGAAGGCGAATGTAACAGTATTTAGACACTAAACACAATTGTTGCACTTCAGAACATAAACTGTTGCAAGTTTATTAATGGATTGCGTTGGTAGAGTGGTCTAGTGCGCTCGCATATCAAGACATATAAGTATACTCATGGCGAAGTGGTCATGTTGTCTGCCTCGCGCTGTGAAGGGCGTAGTTCGTGTTCAAACTCTGTCACTGGGATTACCAGTGCAGTTCTTTTGGACACCTTTGGACGTGAAGCTACGGAGTTCGTGTCCTGGCGAAGCTTTGGCCAGGCCGCTCTGAGGAAAGAAGTCCGATCCATATGGGATAGAACCCGGTGCAATGAAGTCGACCGTCTCGCCTTTGACCTCTCTGTTATGCAGACAACGGGGCGGGTTCCACCCCCGTCAGTGGGAGGATCCCTTTTTCCAGCCAGCGTCTCGCTGGGGTCGACCCAGCCGCACAGTATGGATACCGGAAACATTTCTGGTGATTGTGTGAGAAGGCATTTCGGCGAGGAAGGGAAATGGTTACATCACTTCATTAAGCCGTAGTCTATGACGTGATACGTCTAACACTTCACAACCCAACAACACTATCTATCACAGGTTGTACAATTTCTCTAACAGGATAAATCTATTTTCATCGATAAAAACCAATCGACCGGTAACAGAGCAGGATATATACACGACTGCTGACAGATATTCTCACGTCTGAAGGCATTCTCCCGAGGTGAGCTGGTGATCCGGACGTTTTAAAGGAGCCAGACGTGGGTGGCTGAGAGGAGAGATTTATACCCAAGCCTGCTGCTGGCACGGTGTTGATTCACAACTGTGCAAGTTCAAGTTGGGAGTGACTGTACTTCAACAGATAAGGTCGCAAGTTATGCTAATCGGAGGACAGCATGGAGTAACGCTTGAGTCAAAATGCCATCACAGTACTGCAGGGGTCTCAGTACAATTAGTTGTGAGGGTGCTCGTTTCTTTGCCGTGTCCAGGTCTATGCTTTTCTGAGTATTTTTTTTAGCTGGTTACGAGTATTCTTTGTTTGTCGTGTTCACCTGTTCTTTCGTGACTATTCTGTTTCACGACATAGAGTATTCTCATGTTTGCTTGTCATGTTTGGGAAATCTTTCAAGTCTTATGTTCTTTGTCCTGTCCGAATGTACTTTCATCATTTTGTCATGTCCGAATGTACTTTCATCACTTTGTCATGTCCAGATGTACTTTCATCACTTTGTCATGTCCAGATGTACTTTCATCACTTTGTCATGTCCAGATGTGCTTTCATCACTTTGTCATGTTCAAATGTTGCACCCATCACTTTGTCATGTCTAAATGTGCGTTCATCACTTTGTCATGACCAGAAGTGCTTTCGTGTTGATGTGCTGGCTCAACATGCGCACCCTCATGTACTTTACTTAGACACAATCTGTTGTCATGCGCGTTTTCTTACTGCACAAAAAGTAATTATAGAAAAATATAAAGGCACGTTAGTGAACTCTCAAAAATAGTCATCTTCTGTTTGAATCTCTGGACTGTTGACCAGAAACACCACGATGTGGTGAATACCGCAATCATCATCATCATCATCATCATCATCATCATCATCATCATCATCATCATCATCATCATCATCATCATCATCATCATCATCATCATCATCATCATCATCATCATCATCATCATCATCATCATCATCATCACCCCCTGGCTTATCCTCTGCTAATAACTCTAGTAATTTCTACTACTAGTGAGTGCTCTGGACTGTTGTTGTGTGAGAGTTAACTTTCCCTATTACCAGTGTGCCTCGATATCAAGCGAACCCACTCCGACTTCTGAGATATTTGCAGTTTGCATCCTCAAGTCAAGAACGAGAAGTCAACCTTATTTCCATCTCGCCGGTGTATGGACTCAACTCACAGCGCTATTGCCTGGAGAGAAAGCTTAATCGCGAGAGCGTTAAACATCTCGGCCATGTCGTCCATCAATTCAGTTTGTTGTCTATGTGTGCTAGTCAATACATGCAGCAGTATTATTGTTTTCTCTACAGTACTCTTTGTTCTCACTATTAGAATTAATTAATTAATTAATTAATTAATTAATTAATTAATTAATTAATTAATTCAGTAGCATGTCCTTTGCAGAACCTCGCTCCCATAACAACCTTCCGGAAAACCTCTCGATAGTAAGCAAGATGTCCTGCGTCCGATACACCCATCTGGAGATCATCCGCCACATCCTGCACCCATCTTCTCTTTGGCCTTCCTCTTCCCCTCTTCCCAGGCATATACCCTTCCATTATTGTTCTCTCCAAACTTTCGTGACGTTTCAAGTGACCAAAATATTTCAGTTTGATTTGTTTTATCGTCTTTAGTAGCCAACATTCTTCAATAGTCAGATCTTGTCGTATGGATACATTTGTTCTTTTTTGTATCTAAGATATTCTTAGAACCCGTCTATAACATTTATATTCAAAGGCATTTATGCGCTGATCAGCTTGTTTAGTAAGTAGTAAAGTTAGCCTTTAAAATGACAAAGAGAAAGGTTTGATTCTGAAAACAGAACCTTTCAAAGCCGCTAGGAGGCTGAATATATGTTTACTGATATTGGCGGTAAACCTGTGTGTCTAATTTGTGGAGATAATGTGGCTGTGATCAAAGCATATAATCTGAGGTGGCACTATGAGACTAACCATCAAGACAAGTTAAACAGCCTGAATGCAGAACAGAAGCCACAGAAGCTAGAAGAATTGAAGAAGCATCGAACAACACAGCAGATGTTATTCACCAAAGCAAAATCACAAACTGAAGCTGCCGTGAAAGCAAGATTTATTGCGGCGGAGGAGATCGCAAAATCAGGCCGACCATTTACAGAAGAAGAGTTTCTGAAGAGCTGCATGTTGAAAGTGTGTGACGCCTTGTGTTCAGACAAAAAGCAGATGTTTGCAAATGTAAGCCTAAGCAGACATAAGGTTGTTGATCGGGTTTTTGAGATGGCCACTGATGTGAAAACACAGCTGATCTAAAAATGCAACGACTTTGTAGCATTCTCCCTTGCTGTCGATGAAAGTAATGATACGACTGACACTGCACAGCTCGCCATCTTCATCCATAGAGTGGACTCCAGTTTAAATGTTAAAGAAGACATATTGGACATGAAATCCATGGATGGGACAACGACAGGAAAAGACAATTTTGACAACGTCTGTCAAAGTTTAACCAACATGAACCTGCCTTGGGACAAACTCGTTGGACTGACAACAGATGGAGCACGGGCGATGTGTGGCGAAAAAAGTGGACTAGTTGGAAGGATGCGGTTAAAGAGGGAGTAGAACTTTACTGGTGAAATGATAGCATATCACTGCATCATACAACAACATGAATAAACACACGTAGTATTGTTTGGCGCTCACAGAAGGAGAAGAAAGAAGTAGAGACTAGAGGACGCATTGCCATTTGGAGGTGACAGGTTCGAATCCCGTTCGATAAGTATAGCTTTCAAATTTTATGTTGTCTAGTGCGTCCTCTAGTCTCTGCTTCCTTCTTCTCCTTCTGTGAGCGCCAAACAATACTAAATGTGTTTATGTAACTGTTTCAGTGGCCTCAACTGCTTCCCAAATTGATTTCCTGTGTCTAATACGTGTATGGCATTAGAACCGGCCAATAATTTCTCTTCATTAAATGTTTGTTAATATACTGGACACAGCATTTACGGTCCGATGTGTCTGTGTGTTTATTATTTTACCTATGCTGGTTTAATGTAAATTATGAGATCTATGGTGCTATCTCAATGGGTTGATACGAACTCTGTCCATATTCCATAGTTGTAGGTTCATGTGTATAATAGACATGATTAACGAAGACACTTTTTTGGAGTGTCTAGTTGGTCATGCGTCGAAGTACACTTGTTCCTGCAGCGAGGCGTGCCGCCATTTGGAGGTGACAGGTTCGAATCCGGGTCGGTAACTAAAGCTTTCACATTTTATGTTGTCTAGTGCGTCCTCTAGTCTCTACTTCTTTCTTCTCCTTCTGTGAGCGCCAAACAATACTACGTGCGTTTATTTATGTAACTGTTTCAGTGGCCTCAACTGCTTCCCAAATTATTTCTTATCATACAGAGGTGCGGCGGCTAAGTCGGGGAAAGGTTCTCAGTAGATTTTTCCAGCTGATCGAGGAAACCTTTCAATTCATGGACAGTAAAGGAAGAGATTTCACAGTTTTTCGGGATAAAAAGTGGAAATGTGAGTTGGCGTTGCTGTGTGGTATAACCACTCTTCTCAACGACTTGAACCTGCAGCTCCAGGGACGGGATCACATTATCACTGATATGCATGATGCAGTAAAGGCATTTCAAGTGAAGCTGCGCTTATGGGAGACACAAATGCACCAATGCAACCCGTCTCACTTGTTGCCAGGCAATGTTAAACCAAGTCAACGCTATGGTGTTTCCCAATGCAGAATTTGCTGGAAAAAAAAAAAACTTAGCTTACTTCGCGCCGAGTTCGTACGGCTCTTTAGTGTCTTTGAAGCACAGAAAAGTAATTTCGAGCTGTTTCGTAATCCATTTGCCATAGATGTGGAAACTGCACCTGTAAATTTGCAGATGGAGTTAATAGAGTTGCAGTGTGATGGGACACTAACGGCAAAGTACGACACTGTGGGGCCTGCACAGTTCACTCGTTTCATTCCTGAATAGATGCCCCGGCTTCGTCTACATGCGGCTCGAACCTTGAGCATGTTTGGTAGCACATATCTGTGTGAGCAGCTGTTTTCTGTGATGAAGATTAACAAAAAATCACACAGGAGTCGTCTCACTGATGAACACTTGCAGTCCATCAAGAGAATCTCAATGACACAAAACATTACTCCCAACATAAACGAACTTGTAGCCAAGAAAAGATGCCAAATATCGTGCTCTGACAAATTCACATAAAAGTGAAAATGTGTATACCAATGATTTTTTTATTATTAAAACTTTTAAAAAATGTTTTAATTTATATTAATTTTTAAAAAGGGTTTAATTTTCGGCTTATTGAAGTTTATCCTGTTCGGCTCGCAACCTTACGTGTGATTTGAGCTTTGGCTCGCTGAGCGATTGAGTTTGACACCCCTAGTTTAGATAGAGCTCATAGAGCATTTTTATGAGTTGTCTACAAGTGATGGAAAGCCCATTTTCCTCATGATTTCCCAAAGTTTCTGATGTTGTACACATTAAAATGATTTTAAATAATCCACAAAACATGAGAATAGGTTTACATTAAATTCTCTGCATTTCTCTATTATTAAACGCATGTTGAATATGTGATCTCTTGTTCCTCTTCCTTGTCTAAATCCAGCTTGAACCATTTTAATTTCTTCTTCCATTTCCTTACGAAGTCTTCGCATTATGACTTTTAGTAGAATTTTACTTGCATGACTGATCAGGGCAACAGTTCTATAGTTGGTGCATAATTTCAGATTGCCATTGTTTGGCATTGGAATGAAGATAGTTCTCTTCCTATCTTTTGGCTACATACCATATTTTCATGTCTTTTTACATAATGCATGATATATGTGTATGCTTTCTTCTCCTCCTGCTTTAATTAGTTCAGCTGGTATCTCATCATATCCAGGTCATTTATCATTCTTCAGGTTCTTTATTGCCCATACAATTTCATCTAATGAGGGTTCAGGTTCTGTCTCTGCTGTCATTGGCTCATGTATCTCATTCATATCCTCACTGTCACTCATATCATACATTCCACTGCAGTATTCCTGCCATCTTTCTAGATATTTCTAGATTCTGTTAACGTATTTCCCAACTTGTCACAGATAACATTTAGTTGAGGTTGAATATTTCCTGTCAATAGCTTAATTTCGTTGAACATTTCGTAATCGCTTCCATTCTTATGATATTGCTCTATTTTAATACAACAATCTTGTATATATTGATTTTTGTCCTTTCTTTTGTTCTTTCTAATTTCTCGTGTTAAAGATTTATACTTCATCCTACTTTTATCGGATTCACCTTCTTTCTGTTTCATCTCCCTACGTTGTTTTATTAATTCTAACGTGTCTGATGTAATCCATGGCTTATGTTGCCTTTTCTTGGTTGGAATTAAATCTTTTGCGGCAGTTATCACGACATCTCTAGCTTGTACTGCCAATTCATCAGGTGTCATTTCCTCTCGTATTGACATCAAGACCCCAAACTATGAGAATATTATTACATATGTTTTCCCGGTGTTTACACCAGACAGCACATCCGACTTAAGATGGAGAGACATTTTGACAGACAGTTTTGGCGGGAAAGGTGTGCACACACCACGCCACTGCAAGTTGACGATGTTGTCCTGGTGGGATAGCCACGCCTGTCATAAGTGAACAATTCTAAACTTCAAGAGTTGAAGAGTTCCCTGGGTGAGGTCGAGTGTATGACGTAATGCCTCGTCAACATGCCTGACATCCTCAAGGACAGCCCAACAAGTGTCCCCAGGCTCGCGGCTGTGGTTACCAGGTGAGGTTACATCTCCAGATGAGGTTACATCTCCATGTGAGTGTGTCTAATGAAGGTGAGTGTTGCTAACCCAGGTAAGTGTACTACTACAGGTGAGTAGTCATGTACCCGTGTGTACGCCTTAAGGCGCATTAAGTATATCATGCCAGACCCACTTTCTATAAACCAGTCTTCATTCGATGATGGCGATGATGATGATGATGGAGATGATGATGGCGATGATGATGATGGAGATGATGATGGAGATGATGCTGCTTGCTTGCTTGTGTTCGTTGGCTTGAGCTCCAACGCGAAGTCCTGTATGTTGGATGAAGACATCCTGTTGTCCAACATCAGTGTGATGTCATACAGGACCTGAGGTTTGCGTGAGTATCCGTTGTCCCATGTCTGGCTTATTGGTGTGCAGACTGGTGGTTCCTCGCCGTACAGGCAGACACTCTCCGACTTCGGAGTAATCGGCGATCCTATTGACTTCAGCCAGGACCCCGAAGGAACCTGTTGCCCAGGACGCTCGACGAGGACGCGTCAATAGGTCTTGGCCAGTATATAACCCGGCCCTGGTGCCTTGGAAACACCTCTGCGTCCCGATGGAGATGATGATGGTGATGATGATGGAGATGATGATGGAGATGATGATGGTGATGATGATGGAGATGTGGTCACTTCCCAGACATTGCCTGGTACCCGTGTGTAGTCTGGGTCTACCCGGGTGTGGAGGTGAACTTTAAAACATGAGCCTGGACGTGGATTCGATGCACAGACCAGGGGACTGGCCGCTGCACCACTGGGGTTCTCACGGTGACCTGATTACAGCTGCACCTGGGAGATGCTCACGGTAGACAACTCGTTGTCATAATATGTGGCGGAAAGAATAAAATACCGTTGCTTCCCTTGATAATTCGTATCATGGCTGCAAATTTGTGTAGGTCCAGAACTTGTGTAGGTCCAGAACTTGTATAGGTCCAGAACTTGTGTAGGTCCAGTCCAAAACTTGTGTAGGTCCAGTCCAGAACTTGTGTAGGTAAAGTCCAGAACTTGTGTAGGTCCAGTCCAGAACTTGTGTAAGTCCAGAACTTGTGTAGGTCCAGAACTTGTGTAGGTCCAGAACTTGTGTAGGCCCAGAACTTGTGTAGGTCCAGAACTTGTGTAGGTCCAGAACATGTGTAGGTCCAGAACTTGTGTAGGTCCAGTCCAGAACTTGTGTAGGTCCAGTCCAGAACTTGTGTAGGTCCAGTCCAGAACTTGTGTAGGTCCAGAACTTGTGTAGGTCCAGAACTTGTGTAGGTCCAGAACTTGTGTAGGTCCAGTCCAGAACTTGTGTAGGTCCAGTCCAGAACTTGTGTAGGTCCAGTCCAGAACTTGTGTAGGTCCAGTCCAGAACTTGTGTAGGTCCAGTCCAGAACTTGTGTAGGTCCAGTCCAGAACTTGTGTAGGTCCAGTCCAGAACTTGTGTAGGTCCAGTCCAGAACTTGTGTAGGTCCAGTCCAGAACTTGTGTAGGTCCAGTCCAGAACTTGTGTAGGTCCAGTCCAGAACTTGTGTAGTTCCAGTCCAGAACTTGTGTAGGTCCAGTCCAGAACTTGTGTAGGTCCAGAACTTGTGTAGGTTCAGAACTTGTGTAGGTCCAGAACTTGTGTAGGTCCAGAACTTGTGTAGGTCCAGAACTTGTGTGGGTCCAGAACTTGTGTAGGTCCAGTCCAGAACTTGTGTATTTCCAGTCCAGAACTTGTGTAGGTCCAGAACTTGTGTAGGTCCAGAACATGTGTAGGTCAAGTCCAGAACTTGTGTAGATCCAGAACTTGTGTAGGTCCAGAACTTGCGTAGGTAGAGTCCAGAACTTGTGTAGGTCCAGTCCAGAACTTGTCGCAGCCATTGGGCATGGCAAGGTACGTGGTGCCAGCGCCATGTTTGTACATCCCAGTCAGCGTTTAATGGATGATGGGCTCAATATCAGGCCGGTCGATGACATTTCACACAGAGTTGCCTGTCTCACATGTTATTTCACACACATTTTACTGACACTCATGTTATTTCACACACATTTTACTGACACTCATGTTATTTCACACGCATTTTACTGACACTCATGTTATTTCACACACATTTTACTGACACTCATGTTATTTCACACACATTTTACTGACACTCATGTTATTTCACACACATTTTACTGACACTCATGTTATTTCAGACACATTTTACTGACACTCATGTTATTTCACACAAGTTTTACTGACACTCATGTTATTTCACACAAGTTTTACTGACACTCATGTTATTTCACACAAGTTTTATTGACACTCATGTTATTTCACACAAGTTTTACTGACACTCATGTTATGTGACACAAATTTTACCGACACTCATGTTATGTGACATAAGTTTTACCGACACTCATGTTATTTGACACATGTTTTACCGACACTCATGTTATTTCACACACATTTTACCGACACTCATGTTATTTCGCACACATTTTACCGACACTCATGTTATTTCACACACATTTTACTGACACTCATGTTATTTCACACAAGTTTTACCGACTCTCATGTTATGTGACACATGTTTTACTGACACTCATGTTATGTGATACATGTTTATTTGACAATCATGTTATTTCACACAAGTTGTTACTAACACTCGTGTTATTTGACATATGTTTTACTGACACTCATGTTATGTGACACAAGTTTTACCGACACTCATGTTATGTGACACACATTTTACCGACACTCATGTTATGTGACACATGTTTTACCGACACTCATGTTATTTCACACAAATTTTTATTAACACTCATGTTATGTGACACACATTTTTACCGAACTCATGTTATTTCACAGAACACTTTCTGACACTCATGTTGTTTGACACGATTTATTGCCTGGCATGTCTCGCTGCGTCTCGTCTCTAATCTTTAGTGTATTTTTATATAAGGTGTGGGAGTTTGTTCATATTAGTTTAGTGATTGACAGACAGCATGTAGGTGTCTAGATGTGTGAGAGTGTGTGTGGGTGGATGGGTGTGTGTATTGTGTCTATGTGTGTGTGTTTATATGGGTGGATGTGTGACTGGGTGTGTATGCGTGTGTGTATGTATGCGTGTGTATTTGCGTGCATGAGTGTATGTGTGTGCATGAGTGCGTATGTGTTTGTATGTGTGTCTATGTGTATGTATGTGCATGTGTGTATATGTGTATGTGTGTGTTTGTGTGGGTCTTGTGTGTTTGTGTATGTGTGTGTATGAGTGCGATATGTGTGTATGTTCGTGTGTGTATGTGTATATGTGTGTGTGTGTGTATGTGTGCAAGCATGTAGTGTATGCTAGGGAGTGTGCATTTGTAAGTTATTGAGTGTGTGCATTGCTGTGAAAGTTTGTGCAAATGATGTAAGTATGTATGCAGGTATGAGTGCGTGTGTGTTTATGAATGTGCGTGTATACGTGTGTCTGCTTGTCTCATAACATGGTAATATGCATTGTTTATGTTTACAAAATCCATTTGACAATGTTTTTTTTTCCTATGTGAATGCAACATGCACAATTGATGAACGACAGATGAGTGATTTGATGGGCCGAATGTAAGACGGGCCTGCGTGCCTAATTTGTTATCCTTTGAAAATAAAGATCGTTAGTTCGTTCGTTCGTCAGATGCATACTGCAGAGTTAGTTAGTTAGTTAGTTAGTTAGTTAGTTAGTTAGTTAGTTAGTTAGTTAGTTAGTTAGTCGATGTTCCAACTTCACGGCAACGGATCTTCCCCATTATGCTCAATTCCTGTGCCAGTGAATATCACACAAAATGCTCCCCACTGTCCAATGTGAAAAGTGGAATAGACAGGAGTCTCGGCAATCCAACAGCCCGCACAGGTACACTGTGCATAATGCCGCCGCCAGAATGCCACCACAAAAGTCCTCCATGAAAACCACAGTTCATCGTCGATGGACTCGGCAGTCAGCAGAAAGATCTCATTGACCCCCGTTTTATCACATGGCTGCAGTGGTATATATCAATCACATAAAGTGAACAGATGACTTATGTGATCGCTGAAACACGTGGTCTCTGATATTGCTCGAGTACAGAGCAATGTTATTTCCACGATAATCGCAGAGTCACTGTCAAATCTGTCTGTCGGCATAACCCCGGTGTTAGATGCCTAATTGCTACGGCTGCCAAGTATTTGAGTAATCGTTTATTGCTCGTCAATTCTTAAATAACCACACATAGTATTGTTTAGCTCTCATAGAAGGAGAAAGAATTAGAGACTAGTGGACGCACTGGACAAGATAAACATTGAAAGCTACAGTTACCGACCGGGATTCGAACCTGTCACCTCCAAATGACGACAGCGATTCGCTGTAGGAACAGTGTACTTCGATGCATGATGAACTAGAACTACAACTGGCCAGTGGGGTGTTGTTTGACCAGCCTATTAGTGCGCTTGTTGACTGTTCTCTTCTGGTCACTCCAAAACCACGGAGGTCTCAAGACATTGGTCAAGATACACGCTGGTCAAATCCTTGCAGCAGCTCTTCAATGTCCGTCTATCACTGTCTGGTCTGGCTACAGTTACAAGCACCACCTTACTTCTCCGCCGAGAGAGAGAGAGAGAGAGAGAGAGAGAGAGAGAGAGAGAGAGAGAGAGAGAGAGAGAGAAATAGAAAGAGCGAGAGAACAGACAGAGAGAGAGAGAGAAATAGAAAGCGAGAGAGAGAAACAGAGAGAGAGAGAGAGAGAGAGATAGAAAGAGCGAGAGAACACAGAGAGAGAGAGAGAGAAATAGAAAGAGAGAGAAACAGAGAGAGAGAGAGAGAAATAGAAAGAGAGAGAGAGAAACAGAGAGAGAGAGAAATAGAAAGAGAGAGAGAGAGAAACAGAGAGAGACACACATAGAAAGAGAGAGAAAACGTGAGATAAACAGAAAAAGAGACTGACAGACTGAGAGCCGCAGAGACATAGAGAGCCACAGAGACAGGTAAACGAGACAGAAAGAGAGAGAGAGAGAGAGAGAGAGAGAGAGAGAGAGAGAGAGAGAGAGAGAGAGACGGAAAGATGAAGAGACGGAAGGCGTTAGCGAGAGACACAGATAAAGATAGAGAGATAGAGATAAACAGATATAATTAAAGAGAAAGAGACAGAGATAGAGAGAAAGAGAGAGAGAAAGAGAGAGATAGAAAGAGACAGGGATAAAGACAGAGCGAGATATATAGAGAGAGACAGAGATAATTACAGAGAAAGTGACAGAGATAGAGAGAAAGAGACAGCAAGATAGATGAAGAAAGAGATAGAAAGAGATATGGATAAAGACAGAGCGAGATAGAGAGACACACACACACACACACACACACACACACACATACACAGAGCTCAAGTTCAAGTATTGCCACACAGTCCATGTTGAGCTGGCACACCGGTACCGGGTTGCAGGACAGTCTCTCCCTCATCCCCAGTATTGTACCGGACAGCAGGACAGTCTCTCCCTCAGCCCCAACCTTGTACTAGACGACAGGACAGTCTCTCCCTCAGCCCCAACCTTGTACTAGACGACAGGACAGTCTCTCCCTCAGCCCCAACCTTGTACTAGACGACAGGACAGTCTCTCCCTCATCCCCAGTATTGTACCGGACAGCAGGACAGTCTCTCCCTCAGCCCCAACCTTGTACTAGACGACAGGACAGTCTCTCCCTCAGCCCCAACCTTGTACTAGACGACAGGACAGTCTCTCCCTCATCCCCAGTATTGTACCGGACAGCAGGACAGTCTCTCCCTCAGCCCCAACCTTGTACTAGACGACAGGACAGTCTCTCCCTCAGCCCCAACCTTGTACTAGACGACAGGACAGTCTCTCCCTCATCCCCAGTATTGTACCGGACAGCAGGACAGTCTCTCCCTCAGCCCCAACCTTGTACTAGACGACAGGACAGTCTCTCCCTCAGCCCCAACCTTGTACTAGACGACAGGACAGTCTCTCCCTCAGCCCCAACCTTGTACTAGACGACAGGACAGTCTCTCCCTCATCCCCAGTATTGTACCGGACAGCAGGACAGTCTCTCCCTCAGCCCCAACCTTGTACTAGACGACAGGACAGTCTCTCCCTCAGCCCCAACCTTGTACTAGACGACAGGACAGTCTCTCCCTCATCCCCAGTATTGTACCGGACAGCAGGACAGTCTCTCCCTCAGCCCCAACCTTGTACTAGACGACAGGACAGTCTCTCCCTCAGCCCCAACCTTGTACTAGACGACAGGACAGTCTCTCCCTCATCCCCAGTATTGTACCGGACAGCAGGACAGTCTCTCCCTCAGCCCCAACCTTGTACTAGACGACAGGACAGTCTCTCCCTCAGCCCCAACCCACCCAGTAGCCGGCAGACAGTTTGAGAGCTGAGGTCACGTCCACGGTTCCATATTCTCGAGGGTAGTCCAACCAAACACACAACAATCTAAACATTCAACCAACGAACCACACAACAATCTAAACATTCAACCAACCAACTATCCATCCAACCAATCAACAAGCCAGCCAGCCAGCCTATCAGCTAACGAGCCAGTTAACCATCCAGTCAACCACACAACCAACCATACAACCAACCAATCAATCACACAACCAACCATACAACCAACCAACCACACAACCAACCATACAACCAACCAACCACACAACCAACCACACAACCAACCAACCGATCAACCATCTAACCAACCAAACAACCATCTATCCAACCAACCAACCAACCACACAATCACCCAACCAACCAAGTAATCAATCAACCACACAACCAGCCACACAACCAACCAACCAACCAACCAACCACAATACCAACCGATCAACCAATCAAACAACCGACCAATCAAACAACCGACCAACCAATCACAATACCAACCGATCAACCAATCAAACAACCGATCAACCAATCAAACAACCGACCAATCAAACAACCGACCAACCAATCAAACAACCGACCAATCAAACAACCGATCAACCAATCAAACAACCGACCAATCAAACAACCGATCAACCAATCAAACAACCGACCAATCAAACAACCGACCAACCAACCTGGCCACCCCAATCTTCAGTCACAAGGTTCCCCAAGCCAACAAGAGAACATCAGCTGTGGAGTTATTTTCATGTGAAGTGAATGCTCTCAGGGGTTCCCAAACAAGTTATTCTTCGTCCCCTGTATCCTCGTCTATCACGAGGTACACGTAGCTTACACCGTGAGACAGTACTAGACAATACTATTCACATCCCCTCACCATACCAGGAAAAAAGAAGGTGTGACCATATAACGAGAGACAGCACGCATTTACTTTAAGACAAGGTGCCCTCTAACAAAGCACATCGTATGTAGCTAGGAACTAAGGATTTCAACATTGAGATTCTCCCATACCAATCCTATTCTCAGAATGTGGTCCTAGAAGACCTTTTCTTTTCTTTTCCATAACTTAAAAAAAAAATCGAAGCAAATAATTTAAAAAGTGATAAAAGAAACCATACTGGTATTTAACAACATTTATGTTTCGACAAATTGAAGGTCTTCTATCCCCAAAGTTTTGTCAACGTCAATCAGAGATGACATAAATGTGCCAGTCCAAATGGTGGCTTCCCGGCCAAGGTACAATCTCTGTACACAGCTTCTGTGACATTTCCGTCATAGACAGGTCCAGATTCATGCTTCTTTATGCCAGAAATTAAGCCTGACGCCAGCAAACTTTCACTAACCGCAGAGAGGTGGATACAGTTTGAGAGTCACCGTACAAGAGGCTCAGAAAGCCGAGCCGACGATTCTTGCCACAAAATACTAGCTGGCTGTTCCTGAGAGCCGACGATTCTTGCTACAACATACACGCTGGCTGTTCCTCCTGAGACTTGGAGAAAACAAACAGCATGTAGGCGGGAGCTGAGTCAGACATTTTGAAGTGAACTCCAGAAAGGTTGTTTACATACTGTTGTTAGTTTGAACTCTTTTCACACCCGCTCAAAACTTGTTCACTTCAAACAACAGGCATGGTGTCACACGTCCTTCAATCCATCCATTCTTGCAGCCATTCATCCGTCTGTTCGTCCGCCTGCCTGCCTGCCTGCCTATTAAATATGTGTTATAGTATGTATTTATGCATTCTTAGCATAATTTTTCGCTTGGAACTCAAGCGAAAGTCCATATACCCGCTACTTTTAGTGCACTGGACTGACTTTTGCGTGCGGATTAGCTTTCCTTATTACCAGTGCCCTTCGCCATCAGGTGAAATCACTCCGACTTCTGGAGTACCTGCAATTTACATCCCCAAGTCAAGGACGACCTACATTTCGTCTTGGCGTTCCCGCCATCATTTCATTCTCGTGTTTGTTATCGGTTATTAGATGCTTTGTGTTGTCAGCTGTTATTGAATGTGTTGTGTTTGTCAACTTTTATTGAAAGTGTTGTATATGACAGCTGGTTTGAGATCAGTGCAGAGGCCAGATTACATACCCACCTACCTGGAGCTGATGCATTCAAACCTCTGACGTGGCGAACATTCTAAGTGCACCCCTACCACCCCGACTCCCGTGTTTGTCCCAGTGGACAAGCGGGCACCAGGAAATGTGACGAGCCATGTGGTCTGTACAAACATGGCGCCGGCACCACGAACCCTACAATGTCCAGGCGTGTTACGTGACGCTGGACTGTACGTGTTTCCTGACCTGGCAGTGTGTTCTTACACTGGCATCATCATCTTCATCATGTGTCCTGCCAGGTGGCGCAGGCGTTGACGTCTTCCCACAGATCTGGGTCCGTAGTGCTGTGAACACAACCATAGACTACCTGTCATCTCTGGTCCATCCATGTGAACACAACCATAGACTACCTGTCATCTCTGGTCCATCCATGTGAACACAACCATAGACTATCTGTCATCTCTGGTCCATCCATGTGAACACAACCATAGATTACCTGTCATCTCTGGTCCATCCATGTGAACACAACCATAGATTACCTGTCATCTCTGGTCCATCCATGTGAACACAACCATAGATTACCTGTCATCTCTGGTCCATCCATGTGAACACAACCATAGATTACCTGTCATCTCTGGTCCATCCATGTGAACACAACCATAGACTACATGTCATCTCTGGTCCATGCATGTGAAACCACGGGGCGTGTCAGAATCGCCCACGGACAGGGTGGGCTTCTGCCATTCTCGATTCTGTCGACAAATATTCCATTGCAGCTTGAGAATATTAATTTGATTTCTGTGCCTGCAATCTTTAACAGAGAGTTGCATATCCTTTACAGGACGCCGAACTCAACCTCAGCGTCTTCTAACTGTTTGTCATTTCCTGGCAAGTTTACGTTCATTAGCTTGCCATTGAATTCTGAGCCAACGGCACTCGTACACGTTCAAAAGAAATCGCTTGCAGATGTCTTCGAGCCTGGTATGCCGGATTTCGAGTAGCGTTTGTAACCTCCTTGCCACAGCGTCGGAGCAGGAGGATATAAGAATATCAATTCACACAGTTGTGTGTAACTGCCGCCAACACGCCAGATGTAATCAACAATATCAATTCAAACAGTTGTGTGTAACTGCCACCAACACGCCAGATGTAATCAACAATATCAATTCAAACAGTTGTGTGTAACTGCCGCCAACACGCCAGATGTAATCAACAATATCAATTCAAACAGTTGTGTGTAACTGCCGCCAACACGCCAGATGTAATCAACAATATCAATTCAAACAGTTGTGTGTAACTACCGCCAACACGCCAGATGTAATCAACAATATCAATTCAAACAGTTGTGTGTAACTGCCGCCAACACGCCAGATGTAATCAACAATATCAATTCAAACAGTTGTGTGTAACTGCCGCCAACACGCCAGATGTAATCAACAATATCAATTCAAACAGTTGTGTGTAACTGCCGCCAACACGCCAGATGTAATCAACAATATCAATTCAAACAGTTGTGTGTAACTGCCGCCAACACGCCAGATGTAATCAACAATATCAATTCAAACAGTTGTGTGTAACTGCCGCCAACACGCCAGATGTAATCAACAATATCAATTCACACAGTTGTGTGTAACTGCCGCCAACACGCCAGATGTAATCAACAATATCAATTCAAACAGTGGTGTGTAACTGCCGCCAACACGCCAGATGTAATCAACAATATCAATTCAAACAGTTGTGTGTAACTGCCGCCAACACGCCAGATGTAATCAACAATATCAATTCAAACAGTTGTGTGTAACTGCCGCCAACACGCCAGATGTAATCAACAATATCAATTCAAACAGTTGTGTGTAACTACCGCCAACACGCCAGATGTAATCAACAATATCAATTCAAACAGTTGTGTGTAACTGCCGCCAACACGCCAGATGTAATCAACAATATCAATTCAAACAGTTGTGTGTAACTGCCGCCAACACGCCAGATGTAATCAACAATATCAATTCAAACAGTTGTGTGTAACTGCCGCCAAAACGCCAGATGTAATCAACAATATCAATTCAAACAGTTGTGTGTAACTGCCGCCAACACGCCAGATGTAATCAACAATATCAATTCAAACAGTTGTGTGTAACTGCCGCCAACACGCCAGATGTAATCAACAATATCAATTCAAACAGTTGTGTGTAACTGCCGCCAACACGCCAGATGTAATCAACAATATCAGTTCAAACAGTTGTGTGTAACTGCCGCCAACACGCCAGATGTAATCATTAATTTCAATTCAAACAGTTGTGTGTAACTGCCGCCAACACGCCAGATGTAATCAACAATATCAATTCAAACAGTTGCGTGTATCTGCCGCCAACACGCCAGATGTAATCAACAATATCAATTCAAACAGTTGTGTGTAACTGCCGCCAACACGCCAGATGTAATCAACAATATCAGTTCAAACAGTTGTGTGTAACTGCCGCCAACACGCCAGATGTAATCAACAATATCAATTCAAACAGTTGTGTGTAACTGCCGCCAACACGCCAGATGTAATCAACAATATCAATTCAAACAGTTGTGTGTAACTGCCGCCAACCACGCAGATGTAATCAACAATATCAATTCAAACAGTTGTGTGTAACTGCCGCCAACACGCCAGATGTAATCAACAATATCAATTCAAACAGTTGTGTGTAACTGCGCCAACACGCCAGATGTAATCAACAATATCAATTCAAACAGTTGTGTGTAACTGCCGCCAACACGCCAGATGTAATCAACAATATCAATTCAAACAGTTGTATGTAACTGCCGCCAACACGCCAGATGTAATCAACAATATCAATTCAAACAGTTGTGTGTAACTGCCGCCAACACGCCTGATGTAATCATTAATTTCAATTCAAACAGTTGTGTGTAACTTCCGCCAACACGCCAGATGTAATCATTAATTTCAATTCAAACAGTTGTGTGTAACTGCCGCCAACACGCCAGATGTAATCAACAATATCAGTTCAAACAGTTGTGTGTAACTGCCGCCAACACGCCAGATGTAATCAACAATATCAATTCAAACAGTTGTGTGTAACTGCCGCCAACACGCCAGATGTAATCAACAATATCAGTTCAAACAGTTGTGTGTAACTGCCGCCAACACGCCAGATGTAATCAACAATATCAATTCAAACAGTTGTGTGTAACTGCCGCCAACACGCCAGATGTAATCAACAATATCAATTCAAACAGTTGTGTGTAACTGCCGCCAACACGCCAGATGTAATCAACAATATCAATTCAAACAGTTGTGTGTAACTGCCGCCAACACGCCAGATGTAATAAACAATATCAATTCAAACAGTTGTGTGTAACTGCCGCCAACACGCCAGATGTAATCAACAATATCAATTCAAACAGTTGTGTGTAACTGCCGCCAACACGCCAGATGTAATCAACAATATCAATTCAAACAGTTGTGTGTAACTTGCCGCCAACACGCCAGATGTAATCAACAATATCAATTCAAACAGTTGTGTGTAACTGCCGCCAACACGCCAGATGTATCAACAATATCAATTCAAACAGTTGTGTGTAACTGCCGCCAACACGCCAGATGTAATCAACAATATCAATTCAAACAGTTGTGTGTAACTACCGCCAACACGCCAGATGTAATCAACAATATCAATTCAAACAGTTGTGTGTAACTGCCGCCAACACGCCAGATGTAATCAACAATATCAATTCAAACAGTTGTGTGTAACTGCCGCCAACACGCCAGATGTAATCAACAATATCAATTCAAACAGTTGTGTGTAACTGCCGCCAACACGCCAGATGTAATCAACAATATCAGTTCAAACAGTTGTGTGTAACTGCCGCCAACACGCCAGATGTAATCATTAATTTCAATTCAAACAGTTGTGTGTAACTGCCGCCAACACGCCAGATGTAATTATTAATTTCAATTCAAACAGTTGTGTGTAACTGCCGCCAACACGCCAGATGTAATCAACAATATCAATTCAAACAGTTGCGTGTATCTGCCGCCAACAAGCCAGATGTAATCAACAATATCAATTCAAACAGTTGTGTGTAACTGCCGCCAACACGCCAGATGTAATCAACAATATCAATTCAAACAGTTGTGTGTAACTGCCGCCAACACGCCAGATGTAATCAACAATATCAATTCAAACAGTTGTGTGTAACTGCCGCCAACACGCCAGATGTAATCAACAATATCAATTCAAACAGTTGTGTGTAACTGCCGCCAACACGCCAGATGTAATCATTAATTTCAATTCAAACAGTTGTGTGTAACTGCCGCCAACACGCCAGATGTAATCATTAATTTCAATTCAAACAGTTGTGTGTAACTGCCGCCAACACGCCAGATGTAATCAGCAATATCAATTCAAACAGTTGCGTGTAACTGCCGCCAACACGCCAGATGTAATCAACAATATCAATTCAAACAGTTGTGTGTAACTGCCGCCAACACGCCAGATGTAATCAACAATATCAATTCATACAGTTGTGTGTAACTGCCGCCAACACGCCAGATGTAATCAACAAAATCAATTCACACAGTTGTGTGTAACTGCCGCCAACACGCCAGATGTAATCAACAATATCAATTCAAACAGTTGTGTGTAACTGCCGCCAACACGCCAGATGTAATCATTAATTTCAATTCAAACAGTTGTGTGTAACTGCCGCCAACACGCCAGATGTAATCATTAATTTCAATTCAAACAGTTGTGTGTAACTGCCGCCAACACGCCAGATGTAATCAACAATATCAATTCAAACAGTTGTGTGTAACTGCCGCCAACACGCCAGATGTAATCAACAATATCAATTCAAACAGTTGCGTGTAACTGCCGCCAACACGCCAGATGTAATCAACAATATCAATTCAAACAGTTGTGTGTAACTGCCACCAACACGCCTGATGTAATCATTAATTTCAATTCAAACAGTTGTGTGTAACTTCCGCCAACACGCCAGATGTAATCATTAATTTCAATTCAAACAGTTGTGTGTAACTGCCGCCAACACGCCAGATGTAATCAACAATATCAATTCAAACAGTTGTGTGTAACTGCCGCCAACACGCCGGATGTAATCATTAATTTCAATTCAAACAGTTGTGTGTAACTGCCGCCAACACGCCGGATGTAATCAACAATATCAATTCAAACAGTTGTGTGTAACTGCCGCCAACACGCCAGACGTAATCATTAATTTCAATTCAAACAGTTGTGTGTAACTGCCGCCAACACGCCAGATGTAATCATTAATTTCAATTCAAACAGTTGTGTGTAACTGCCGCCAACACGCCAGATGTAATCAACAATATCAATTCAAACAGTTGTGTGTAACTGCCGCCAACACGCTAGATGTAATCAACAATATCAATTCAAACAGTTGTGTGTAACTGCCGCCAACACGCCAGACGTAATCATTAATTTCAATTCAAACAGTTGTGTGTAACTGCCGCCAACACGCCAGATGTAATCATTAATTTCAATTCAAACAGTTGTGTGTAACTGCCGCCAACACGCCAGATGTAATCATTAACTTCAATTCAAACAGTTGTGTGTAACTGCCGCCAACACACCAGCTGTAATCAACAATATCAATTCAAACAGTTTTGTGTAACTGCCGCCAACACGCCAGATGTAATCATTAATTTCAATTCAAACAGTTGTGTGTAACTGCCGCCAACACGCCAGATGTAATCAACAATATCAATTCAAACAGTTGCGTGTAACTGCCGCCAACACGTCAGATGTAATCAACAATATCAATTCAAACAGTTGTGTGTAACTGCCGCCAACACGCCAGATGTAATCAACAATATCAATTCAAACAGTTGTGTGTAACTGCCGCCAACACGCCAGATGTAATCAACAATATCAATTCAAACAGTTGTGTGTAACTGCCGCCAACACGCCAGATGTAATCATTAATTTCAATTCAAACAGTTGTGTGTAACTGCCGCCAACACGCCAGATGTAATCAACAATATCAATTCAAACAGTTGTGTGTAACTGCCGCCAACACGCCAGATGTAATCAACAATGTCATTTCAAACAGTTGTGTGTAACTGCCGCCAACACGCCAGATGTAATCAACAATATCAATTCAAACAGTTGTGTGTAACTGCCGCCAACACGCCAGATGTAATCAACAATATCAATTCAAACAGTTGTGTGTAACTGCCGCCAACACTCCAGATGTAATCAACAATATCAATTCAAACAGTTGTGTGTAACTGCCGCCAGCGCGCCAGACGTTGTCAACAATATCAATTCAAACAGTTGTGTGTAACTGCCGCCAACACGCCAGATGTAATCAACAATATCAATTCAAACAGTTGTGTGTAACTGCCGCCAACACGCCAGATGTAATCAACAATATCAATTCAAACAGTTGTGTGTAACTGTCGCCAACACGCCAGATGTAATCAACAATATCAATTCAAACAGTTGTGTGTAACTACCGCCAACACGCCAGATGTAATCAACAATATCAATTCAAACAGTTGTGTGTAAATACCGCCAACACGCCAGATGTCTCATCATCTCATCTCATCATGTTCCTCTTGTACCTTGCGGTGTCGAGGTGAAGTATAAACTTCGTGAGAGTGCCCGGTTATGGGCTTCGTATATCGACATTCCCATGGATTCTGTTATTCCCTCAGTCCAACGTTTACGTGGTCGGCCTCTTCCTCTGTTTCCATCTGGTCTGTACATCATTGCTTGTTGTGGCATGCTGTTGACTGGTAGCCTACTTGCATGGCCAAACCATTTGACTTGCTGCTTTCTAATAAAATCTAGAGCAGCTTTAACCCCTATTTTAGTCCTGATTTCTTCATTTCTGATCTTATCTCTTCTTGATACGTTGAGTATTCTTCTCAGAAACCTCATTTCTGTTGTTGTGATTTTTCTTTTCTCTTTTTCTGTCATTGTCCAGGTTTGGCATTGGTAGCAGAGAGTTGGTAGGAAGATTGTGTTGTAAAGTGCTTTCTTAGTAGTTATTGATACATGTTTGTTCTTTAGTATTGGTGCCATTTGTCCAATGAGTTGATTTGCCTTATTGCACCTATTTTCGATCTCGTCTTCTGATCTGCCATTTGATGATATTATACTTCCTAGGTACTTGAAGCTCTTTACTTGTTTCAAGGGATGTTCGTTTAGGTGAATTGTTGCTGTTTGTTCTTCTTTAGTTATAGTAATCAACAATATCAATTCAAACAGTTGTGTGTAACTGTCGCCAACGCGCCAGACGTTATCAACACATGAGACAGCAGGTATGTACCTTACAACGAACGCAAAACCGGCAAAGATCACCAAGATGGAAACTTCGATTCGTTGTCTTGTTGTTATCTGATATTTACGCCTATTATTATTATCCTTGTTATTTTCAGACCGTGATTTCCATGTATCGGATTTGCGCGTGTTGTAAGGTGTGCATACTGTGACTGTGGTGATGATCTGTCACTTGTTTTCCGGAGTCACACAAACTGTTTTAATTGTATACCTTCGCCCAGCGCCTGGCTGGCTTAACTTGACGTGAACCTGACGTCTCTTCAAACAGCAGCAGTTCTGCTCCGACATCAGCAGAAACCGTTCCCGTCGCAGAAACCATAACTACAGCCAGCAACAGCCGGGAAGCTATCAACACCAAGGAGATGCAGCCCAATATACCACAGACCTCCACACAGGAGGAAACAACTACTACTATAGACTTCACCGGCAAAATACTACTGAAGCAGACAAGCGTGGGAGAAGCTAAATTGTCGGCGCTACCAACGAACAAGATAATCAGTCTGTTGGAAAACGAGCTGGGAAGAAACAGCATCGGCCAGCTGCGCAAGACATCGGATGGAATAGTGGTCACCATCAACCAAAAACCAAAGACCACAGCACTTCTACAGCAAATTTCACAAGAAGAGAAAGCCGTCATCCAGCTTCACCACGGCATACTACTGGAAGCCGCCCGGCACCACTCGATCAAAAGATGGGTCATCAAACGAGTCAAGACCCATCTCACCAACGACCAGATCAGGGAGATGCTAACAAGGGAGAACCGCAAGATCAAGATCACCAGTGCTGAGCGGATCATCGGGAAAAACAACATACCCTCCACAGTTGTCGTCGTAACATCAGAGGGCCGACTGATCCCTCAATACATTACATGGGACAAGAAAGACCAAGTACCAGAGCCATACATACCGAGAGTGCTGCAGTGTTCCATGTGCCAGAAGTTTTGGCACACCCGTGCCACCTGCAAGAGTGATGTGGAGGTGTGTAGGTACTGCTCTGGTCCCCATCAATATAGTCAGTGCCAGCATGCCAAGAACGACTCGGACTTCAGGAGGCCTAACACCAACAGAAAGTGCGCCAACTGCCTCGGCAACCACGGCGCCAGGTACCTCGGCTGCCCCTGCCACCAAGACAGCAAAGAAGCCATGAAAATCGCCATCAAGTCTAACCTACCATATAAGGAGGCCAGGAGGCAGTACGAGGCGACCAACCGACTATCCAAAAGCGACAAAGCACAACTGGAAGGCCAACTGAAGGACTTGAGAACACAGTTCAAAAGCATGGAAGAAGATAAAGACAAGACGCAAGAAACCCAGATAACGGCCGTTCAGCGCATACTGGACGAACTGAAGCAAGTCCAGCAGAAGATAGAGCAGGATGTCGCTCGAATGGCCGCCATAAAAGCTGAAACTGACGAAACTCTATCGAGAATTCAAGAAGAAAGAGCAAAAACAGAAGAAACGCTGAAACAAATCCAGGAAGAAAGAGACCAGATAGAACTACTCAAGTCACAGAAAGAACCAGAAGATGCAAAGATCCAAACAGAAGACGAAGCACCAGAAGAAGAAATTGAAATCGAACTGGATGAGAACGGCCTCCCAGACCAAGAGCAATTCAGTAGGGCACTTGCGAACCGCTCCACACCAAGATCGAACCATCGAGACGACAGACAAAAGGGAAGGTTCGAAGACAACCCAAGACGGGGAAGGAGGAGGAACCACAGGTTGAACGACGATTGGTAGACTCCCTGAAGGAAACAGCACCATATGACGGGGTGGGTACACAATAACTCCAGGCCTCAACAAGTGCGCGACTCTGCCCAGACATGTAACACTCTATCAAGACAGGAACGAACAAAATCAGCCAACCAGAAACCAGGAAGCTGAAAACAAGCAGCCCGATCTACGAACGAATCAAAACAAGTCACACAATAAAGGACTCAACTACAACCAAGCCGATATTGTAGGCGGTTGAACGGGACCATTCGTAACTAGGACGGAATCGGAAAACTGGGTGTGCCAGGTCCGCGTCCTATCCCTTCCTATCATGTGTCCCGTAGACTAGCAGACATGGCATTTCTATTATTGCCTGGGCTACCCTCCACCCAAGACATGGTGTCTATACCCGCAGACTTGACAGTTGACCATTCTCGTATCTGTGTATAATATTAGTCCCGTTGTTACTTTCCAACAAATTACTCGTAAACAAAATTAAAAACACACAGTTGTCGTCTCTTTCAACCCAAAACACAGTTGTCTTTCCTTCCCCCCAATACACAGTTGTCATCCCCGCCCTCTCTTCCACACACACACACACACACACACACACACACACACACACACACACACACACACACACACACACACACACACTCACTCACACACACACACACACAGTTGTCGCCCCTTCCCCGCCCTAAAAAAAACACAGTTGTCGATCTCTTCCCCTCTCAAACAGTTATAATTCCTTTACCCAAAACACGTTTGTCGTTTCTTTCCCCCAAAACACAGTTGTCGTTCCTTTCCCCCAACAAAACACAGTTGTCGCCCCTGGACAGGTAGATTCCAGACCGGAAAATGTCAGCAGTCAGCACGTGCCTGGAATCATTACAGAAAAGTCTGGTGTGGTATTGAGTACGTCAGCAGAACTGTGCCAGTGGAATCTCTCTCTCTAGGGTCAACCAAGAGTGAAAGACAACATACATTATGCTCATTTGGAAGACGAGATCTCACAATGCAACATCCGCGTTCGGCCGGTGTGTCGCCGGGACTGTGAGGGAAGGAAACAAAGTGACACTGCCAACTTACCAAATATGTCATAAAAGGGATCACGATGCATGGGCAATTCCTGGTCTCTGAATCCAGCCCGAGACAGTATGCTATGGGATGGTATGTCTCCAGTTTCCAAACTATCATCTATGAAGACGGACAGGTGACAGTCAGTTTGCCATTGCTGTCTGACGTCAGCATTTAGGTATAGGTACAACCGACCGGCCTGTGGACGAACCCCCTTCGCCGTCGTAAACCGACGTCAGTTATGCGCGTTAAACATCTCAGCCACGCTAATATAATAATAATTTGAATTATTTATTTAGCTTTCCTAATGTAACCCAGCCGGTCTCCCCGGCCAAGGAGTTAATTACATTGTTCGCAATCCCGGATATCCACGTGGGGAAAACAGCAGCTGCGAGAATCGGCAGCGGTTCGCGCCGCACTGGTAACTTACGGGGAGAGGGGGGTGAGCTGGTCGTTCAGAAAGCAATGGAAAACTACTGAACGTAAAACTTGCCTAGTACATCAACAGCAGCTGAAAAATGCTGGTGTTGACTGTAACGTTCTGTAAGGTATATGCAACATTTGAAAAAAAATATATAAGGCATACGGGTCACCATACTGCCATGTTTCTCCTGCTACTTCCCCCAAACTTCAGCGCCCCAGAAACAGACTTTGTCTCCATGCGGCACACGTGAAAGGCAGTCTGCACAAGACTTAGCTTTGTTGTGCCGCCACTAGCACGCCCTTCTTTTCCTCTATTTATTTTCTTTAAAAAAGAAGGAGAATTAGTAACATTTTTCCTGCCTGCTTCTCATTACCTGGGGCTGGTTCTAGCGCAACGTTACCTCAGACTGCAGACAGGCCTGGTCGCGGAGCCTACAGCGGGCGGGGAGAAGAAGAAGTGAGCCAGCCTTGGGAACCTCTACAAGACAGATCAGCACGGTCTCTTTGTTTCCCCCTGGCTGAGATTTTACCTTTCTCACACGAGAGGCATGGAACTGTTCCGTCTGCAGGATTATTATGAAAACGGGTTATTTCTCCGGAGAGGGTCGGTGCCATTGTGAGAGGTGTGCAGAGAAATATTGTGTCCAGTGAACACGGGGTTAGGGTTGTTGTGAAATGCAGATGGTATTAGGAAGTGACATATAGAAGAATAGTTCGGAAAGTTTGTAAAGTTGATATTTATGGATACATCACGTTAAGAGAGTGTACAAAGTAGATATTTATGGATACTTTTTGCAGGGAAACTATGTCTAACGAAGAATGTTTTCCCGAGAAGTATTTGGAATAAGTAGATGTGTAATAAATTATTATTGTACAAAGTTGTTGCTTACAGAGAATATGTTTGTACATACAGGACATGTGTAAGGTTATAAATAGTTGTTTGTAGAGGCTGTTTAAAACATACATAATTTCAGAGAAATAATTTTAAATGTCGATGTAAGATAATAATTTCCATTTTAAAAAATTTACTTTTTTCAAATGAAGCATTCACAATAGCTACGTTAAGTAATAACGGAACAAGCGCCCGTGCACTACGGACACATACATAAGTGCTCCATCCGGCTCAGCGGATATTGAAGGGTAGGTTTGTTACCTGTAGTTTGGTACTGCACCCGCATCTCAAGTATTCTTTCATGCTCTGAATACACCTTCTTCTTGTTCTTGTTCTTGTTCTTGTTCTTCTTCTTTTTCTTCTTCTTCTTCTTCTTCTTCTTCTTCTTCTTCTTCTTCTTCTTCTTCTTCTTCTTCTTCTTCTTCTTCTTCTTCTTCTTCTTCTTCTTCACCATCTTCTTCTTCTTCTTCTTCTTCTTCTTCTTCTTCTTCTTCTTCTTCTTCTTCTTCTTCTTCTTCTTCTTCTTCTTCTTCTTCTATTCTTCCTCCTACTCCTCCTCCTCCTCCTCTTATTCCAACTCCTCCTCCTGTTGTGACCCCCAGTGCAGCTAACCTGCATGGAGATGTATCTGGTACAAGAAGCGTATTGTTGTCTCTGGTCATCCGATCTAGTGGGTGGACATGTCTGTCCGTTGTAGTGTGTGTAAAGAATGAATGTCGTATTAGTTACTTGTTCTTCTTTACCACTTTAGTGTCGTCCCTGGAGTGAAGAGAATCAACACCCACATTTGTTTTAATTCAATATCTCTATTCTGGAGAAATCCAGCAGACTCCGTCCACACACTCCCTCAATCTGAAGACACCTTCCTCTCACTCTTCCTCACCCCTGGATCATGCCCCCTCTCATTCTTCTCCAAGATAACACACTTGACAGCTCTCGCTTCAACAAATAAAAACAAGAAATTTATTAAAGCAAAGAGTATATGTAGGAGAAGTGTATGTGTGTATAAGGTATAGAATGTGTGACGGGTATTCTAAATCGTCTATAGACTCAGATCAGTGTTCAAGAGGTATTCATTCTCATCCCTGTGCTGAAGACACACCAGCACCATGTATCCCATACAAGTAGCCTCACCCAGGTGATGCTCCTCCGGTCACGTGAAGACTTCCTCCGTTGTCTCTGGAACCACTAGGATGCTTGGACACCCCTGACAAACACTGTCTAATTAGAGTCTGATTCACACTATGAACTTCCTCGGTTATTTAACGGATTGTTAATCAGGAAATTCTAATCCTATTGTCATGTTAGTGGAGAAATCTTAATGGATCTAGAGTCACTGGTTCTAAAGATTCCTCATATTAACACCACAATCTAACTGTTCTGGGTATCAGTATAAATTATGCAATGTTCTGACTGTTTATTGATACATCTATCACTTGGCTAAACCTCAATCTCGTCAACATGTCTTGCTCAGCAGAAGCCAGGTTCCCGCAAACCAACTTGGGTATAAGCCCTATGTGGCGGCCTCTCAGCAACCTCTTTCTTCAGATGCTGAGCCATCATTGTCAAACTTTGAAACTGCTTCTTCGAAGTAAACCCTCTCCCACTCACGTGGAACACTCAATGGGGAACTGTACATGGAACCTGTAGAGCAGATAACATCATGGTGAGGGCAACTCAGTCCTGACCGTAATTAGGTGATTGTAGGCCAATAACAGCACTCAGATCTATAACAGAGATCCGATCTCTGTCATACGGCCAAATAACTCAATCATATGATCTGAGACATGGCAACATCAGGAAAGACTAAAGGAACGGGTAGAAACCCAGCAGATGCCCTACTGAAGATCCTACCATTACACATTCCCCTCCTCCCTCTCAACCATCCTTAATCTCTCTAATTATTATTCCACTACATTGTCCTCAACTTCCCGAGTAAAATGATATATAACACAAGCTACATGAAGCCACACAATAGAATACTAGTGCCGACGCTCCTATGATACTTTCTAGCACCGCACTTATAGAACATTCTATCACTAATCATAATACATTATATCACTACACAGTACTGTACTCTATTCATAATCATACTCTTAAGTTAGATATAATTAATTGCCTACCATATGTCTATTCCTGTTGTTACTCGAGAAACTAGGCAATCCGATTGGATCTATGTCCATGGATAACTATCACTACTAAGATAGGCTAGTCCCTCTAATATAACACAACTCGGGATTATCCCCAATTCTAACACTACAGAATGTTTTCCTCGACTCCATCCACCTGTTTACTGCACTGGGTTTTATATGGGTGCTTGAGTGAGTCACCGGAAAGTCCAGACGCCAATCAGTCCAGAATCTGGCTTTGTCCTCCTGTTTCCAGACTAACCAGAGTCAATTAGCTGTCAATTTTCCTTTTCATCTGGGGAGTTCTTTGTCTCATCCAACAAATATCCGGGTTGTCTGTGAGCCGGAGACCTTTCTCCCATTACAGAATCCTTCTGACCTCTAGCAGGCATTCTGTCTATCACTTGCAACGACCAACTTCCGTTTTGTAGACAAATGTCGCCAGTACACACCTCTCGAACAACATCCTGTCATCAACGGTCGATTGTGACTCCCTACGTGACTCCCTTTGATCTCATACACTCTGTTGACCAGGTGTCGAGAATCAGTACCGACGTATTTCCCTCAGTTTGTTCACCATAACAGAGTCAATTGTGTTAGCAAAATAATGTCGGGTTTGGTTATCATTGATCGACTGACAAGTTACTTTATCCTGTGACATCCGTCTGTCTGTGTATGCGCGTGTCTGTCTGCCTGTTTGTGTGTGCGTATGTATATGTGTATGTGTGTGTGCGTGTGTGTATGCGTGTCAAGCGCGCAACAATACACAAGATGCCCGTCTGCAGCAGAGAGGCTAGACCTGGTACGACATGCATGGAGACCCAGAGTTCTGTGTGTTCCCAGCCTCAGACACACTGGCTGTCGACATCTGTTTCTCCTCCCCTCTGACTTTCTCTTCATCTCTCTCCTCATCTGTTTCTCGTCCCCTCTGACATTCTCTTCATATTTCTCCTCACCTGTTACCGTGTTTCTCCCTAACTATTCCCATCTGTGCAACAATCTCTTCATATCTCCCTATCTGTGCAACAATCTCTTCATATCTCCCTATCTGTGCAACAATCTCTTCATATCTCCCTATCTGTGCAACAATCTTTTCATATCTCCCTACACCCATCTCTCTCTCTCTCTCTCTCTCTCTCTCTCTCTCTCTCTCTCTCTCTCTCTCTCCTTTGTTCACTTCTTTCCACATTGCTCTTGTTATTTCCTTTTGTTCCATTCCCATTTCTCTCTTCACCTCAACTCATCTCTCTACATCTCTGTCCAGCTCTCTGTCCATCAATCTCCTTCTCATAACCCAATCTCTCTATCTGTCCCCGTCCGTTATCATCTCTCTATATATCTACTATAATAAACGAGTATAACTATTATAATAAACATTCCCATATGTATGACACGTTACACCTTCTTTGGGTATTTATTAAGGCCATGTTAAAAATTGCCTTAGTGAATCATGTATTATTGATTATTTTCCCATGCGTTTTATTGCATATTGTTCTTTTGTTGTCTAAGATTAGCTTCATAAATGATGTGTGAATGAAATAACGGATGAGAGGACAGAGAGAAAAAGGGCAGAATATCAGACGGGCCTGCGTGCCCAATTATTAACCCTTTGAAAATAAAGATCGTTCGTTCCTTCGCCCCTCCCCCCACCCCATCTCTTTTTCTTGCCTCCCGTCATCTCTTTTCAACAGTTCTCTCAATCCGCAATTCATCTCCCTCCAACTCTTCCCACCTCTCTACTCCCTCTCTGCTTCCACTGTTCTCCCTATCCCACTGTTACCACCGCACCTTCTCAGTTTCCCCACCTCTTTCTGTCCCTCCCTCCCTCCCTCTCTATCCCCCTTCCTCTATTCGCTTCTATAACCTCTCCGCGAGAGAGAAGCACCCGTGGTACTTGTATTTTAATTTAGAACGATGTGTTTCCGGCCGGTCTGATTGTCCCCTGAGAACAATGGCGAAGGGAAGGCCATTACATGTCGTCAGACGGCGATTCTCATTAGCGGAGAGCCGTGTTTTATTGCATCCGCCATCATTCTCGTATCTCCCGTGGGATCTCGTTTTCTTGCGTAATCGTGGTGGAGTGGTAGCCAACAGTCCGCTCGCGTGCAAAACTGGGCGTCGAGCTTTATGAGCCATCCTCGGAGGGGAGGTCCTGAGACTAGAGGCTCTGGAGAAAGTTGTGACAACTGGGGGGAGGGGGGGAGGGGGGGGGTCAAGGGTTTGGAGACAGAGGGAGAACATGATTGTTGGGGAGATCACGGGTGTTTGAGACTGTCAGAACATGCAGGCTGGGTTGACAGAGGGAGAACGTGATGAGTGGGTTGTCAGAGGTGGACAGAAAGAGAACATGATGAATGGGTTGTCAGAGGTTGTCAGAGGCATAGCATGCTGGTGATGGAGCACTCATTGAGGATGAAGGAGTCACGGTAGTATAGATCTGAGACTAAAGGCCGTATAGTAACGACTAGGACAGGAACATGCAAATTAATCACTAGAACAAAATAGAGTTAAAGGAATAACAAAAGAACGTCGGCGTGGAGAAAGAAGCGAAACGTGTTGGCCATACAAAGAGTCAGTGTACACGGTAGTTAGTTGATTGCCACTCAGTTCAATCTTAGTTATTAATGAAACCTCTCAATCATTAATGAAACATCTCAGTCATTAATGAAACCTCTCTGTCATTAATGAAACCTCTCAATCTTTAATGAAACCTCTCAGTCATGAATGAAACCGGTACACCAGACACCAGCAGAGGAACATAAACATCACTCCCGCTAGCTATAGAGCACACGTGCCGAGGAATCACCAGTATGAGCATGTCTCTTAGTCATTAATGAAACCTCTCAGTCATTAGTGAAATCCCTCAGTCATTAATGAAACCTCTCAGTCATTAATGAAACCTCTCAGTCATTAATGAAACCTCTCAGTCATTAAGGAATCCTCTCAGTCATTAATGAAACCTCTCAGTCATTAATGAAACCTCTCAGTCATTAATAACACCTCTCAGTCATTAATGAAACCTCTCAGTCATTAATGAAACCTCTCATTCATTAATGAAACCTCTCAATCATTAATGAAACCTCTCAGTCATTAATGAAACCTCTCAGTCATTAGTGAAATCCCTTAGTCATTAATGAAACCTCTCAGTCATGAATGAAACCTCTCAGTCATTAATGAAACCTCTCAGTCATTAATGAAACCTCTCAGTCATTAATGAAACCTCTCAGTCATTAATGAAACCTCTCAGTCATTAATAACACCTCTCAGTCATTAGTGAAATCCCTCAGTCATTAGTGAAATCCCTCAGTCATTAATGAAACCTCTCAGTCATTAATGAAACCTCTCAGTCATTAATAACACCTCTCAGTCATTAATGAAACCTCTCTGTCATTAATGACACTTCTCAGTCATTAATGAAACCTCTCAGTCATTAATGAAACCTCTCAGTCATTAATGAAACCTCTCAGTCATTAATGAAACCTCTCAGTCATTAATAACACCTCTCAGTCATTAATGAAACCTCTCAGTCATTAGTGAAATCTCTCAGTCATTAATGAAACCTCTCATTCATTAATGAAACCTCTCAATCATTAATGAAACCTCTCAGTCATTAATGAAACCTCTCAGTCATTAGTGAAATCCCTCAGTCATTAATGAAACCTCTCAGTCATTAATGAAACCTCTCAGTCATTAATGAAACCTCTCAGTCATTAATGAAATCTCTCAGTCATTAATGAAACCTCTCAGTCATTAATAACACCTCTCAGTCATTAATGAAACCTCTCAGTCATTAGTGAAATCCCTCAGTCATTAATGAAACCTCTCAGTCATTAATGAAACCTCTCAGTCATTAATAACACCTCTCAGTCATTAATGAAACCTCTCTGTCATTAATGACACTTCTCAGTCATTAATGAAACCTCTCAGTCATTAATGAAACCTCTCAGTCATTAATGAAACCTCTCAGTCATTAATGAAACCTCTCAGTCATTAATAACACATCTCAGTCATTAATGAAACCTCTCAGTCATTAGTGAAATCCCTCAGTCATTAATGAAACCTCTCAGTCATTAATAACACCTCTCAGTCATTAATGAAACCTCTCAGTCATTAATGAAACCTCTCAGTCATTAATGAAACCTCTCATTCATTAATGAAACCTCTCAATCATTAATGAAACCTCTCAGTCATTAATGAAACCTCTCAGTCATTAGTGAAATCCCTCAGTCATTAATGAAACCTCTCAGTCATT
>JACEFZ010017917.1:395000-400000 GCA_014155875.1 Cepaea nemoralis | reverse complement strand
TGTATGTGTCAGATGCAGAACAGGAATAAAACAATTCCTCTCTGCTATTCTGTATCAAAAGCAAAGGCCAATAGTTCTTATCAGCTTGGCTATACCTTGTATGACATGATGATACAAGGTGAAAAAGGGTCCAGAAGTGGACACATTCTAAGACCACATGGTCCATTGGAGTAGAACATGTAGACAAATCTTTGTTTGAAAAAGGCATTACAAAATGTACATGGTTGTAAAACTTGAAGTGACTCATATGCAATAATTACTGGTGTATTCCTTAACACCAGGGTGAGGAAGTCCTGAGCAGCCAGGATGTTTCCCTAGATAGCTAAGGAAGGGCCAACAATAATTCAACCTAATCCCACATCAATCATTAGGCATAAAGCAATCAAGTGTCGCCACGAAGTCGTGAGGTATACCCCACAGAATATACGAGCTAAAAGATAAGAAGGCCAGCAGGCAAGCAAGAGGGCTGAGATATTCCAGGCATTGGCTTTAGGATGTCTCAGTTATCCCTTGTTGAGTTATTTACTCCCCAAATTCTGATTCCTCACCACATGGTATTTGCTTTGAACTTATGCCCGTCAGTGTCGTGTAGTTCGGCATGGCGGTGAATCAGGGGTACGCAAATTTATGTTTGAATATAATCGCCTAGTAATATTGCTGGCATGTGAGAATCATGTTCCACATGTCTCTTCTACTTCTGCCCACATGGCAAAATCATGTTATCATATTTTCAACAAAATATACACGTAAATACATTCACAAAATGCATATGAAAATAATCAGTAAGGTTTATACATTATATCTATATATTTTTATCTATAAATATATCTAGGCCTCACATGTTTTCTATCAATGTCTTCCCTTTCAAATACCACGTTTCATAAATATCCATGGTCGGGAAAGTTTTGGGTTTTCCCAATATCAGAATATAAATGTGTACACACTTCTTACTATAATCATAATTATTATGTTACTACACTCACCCCCAGTCTTATTGCAGCACTTAAGATAGGTTTTGGTATAATCTACCAAGGATGCAATTGGATATGGCAGCTCACTTCATATAAGGTCTGCTTAGCACAGCAGCTATGGTCGTTGTGAACCGGACGGAAGTTGTTAGTCACAATTTCCGGTGCAGCCGTACTAATAGCATATCGCCTATTCCCGTTGCTAGGGAGTGACGGACCTATGTCCCCAGTCCGTAGACTTGATATTAATAAGGGTTGAAGACAGGGGAGTTCCCTTGTGACATCATTTGAATATATGACGTGAAAATACACGCTGTCCCCAATTAGTGTGTAGTTTTAGTGCAGAAAGTGTCTGCATGGTCATTATGACGTCATTACTAGTAATTTAGCTGCTGTACTGAATCCAGAATGTAAATAGTAATTCAGCTAACGTAATATTGGTGGTATTCGCATAGTGATCTAGACTCATCCCGTCACAGCAAGTGAGAAGATTTCTTCCATTCTCATGGATGTAATATTTATTATTATCATCATCATCATCATGGTTTTTATAATCATTGTAATTACAATCATTATCATTATTATCATGCTTATGACATTAGAAATCCTTACATCATCATTATTTTCATTATATTACAGTCATCATCATCATCATTGTATTACATTAATGTTCATTACATTACAGTCATCATCATCATCATTGTATTACATTAATGTCATTACACTAGACCGTATGTGTTACCAGAAGTGACATAAAATACAAAGTGGAAGTATGCTTAACTTACACACACAGATGCTGTAATATGTGTAATGTATGATATTGGTTGTGTCGTGCTTAGCGCACAAAACTAGATGATAGGAACATGAATGATATTTTATACAGAGTGGTGTTATGCGCCGGAGTGTAGTAAATTATTATTTAGTTTATGCGTTACGCCGAACTAGTTTCTGGTGATAGTTAGGCATTCCACATCAAATTTGCTGGCTATCCTGAGATTGTCTGTTGGTTTATACTCCCTCTCTCTCAGCCTGTAACTTCACTCACTCTCTCAATCTTCTCATGCATCAGTCAACATATCCATCTTTGCATGTGGGTTCAATTCCCTCTCTCATACCTAATTCACATGTATGATGATCATTTCACTCAGTCTATAGACACATTCATATTGGTATGGGGGATCATATAGGAATCATTCATCACACATCCTTCATACTGTCATTAAGGTGGGTGATTTCCCAATGATAACTTACAATGGCTACCATCATTGATATCACAATGAAATATCTCCTTTCACAATCACTCATCATACACATCATATCTGTAGGAATGACATCAGGCCTAGGTAGGTGCTTTACACAGAAATCTCATCCTTCAACTTACTGATACTATTTCCTGGATATTTAGTCAGGCATGCTGATGGGTTTTATCAAATGATACATTCACATCTGTTTAACAATGATGAAATCACACATGAATCCTCACAGACATGCTCTCATAAAATACATACAATTTATGTGATATACTCAATCCATATTCAGGCATTATGAATCTTAACCATTCTAACATGCCCGTTGACTAAGTATTCTTATGGTGTGGCACAAACATTAATTCCATATGTTTACAACATTGAAAATACATTTGACTCACTGCATGGGTGCCTTAACTCAACACACAAAATTATGATCCCTATAGAATATATTTGGTTCTTATGGGTTCATGAATTATAAGAAAACTATTTGTGTGTCCATGTGCCCATTTCAAAAAGTAAATCTACTGACTAATGTGCTCAATCTACTTGACTATACACATTCCACTAAATTCTCTATTAGTGCTGGCACATGTAAACTAGTTTTTAATCTTACCAGTGGGCACATATACATTATGCCCTTACCACTGTACTAAGAATTCTGAGTTTCCTTAAGTCACCACTCTAATTGTAGATTGAGTTTTCATGCTTAAGAAATAAAGTTTACAACATGTGTCTAATGTTTATACATTAACTAAGTTGTTTAGCTGGGAGAAAATAAACACTGTAGTATTCTCCTATTGTACAGTTTATCTTATGACTATGATAACTGAGTATAATATTATTCAGTTTGTACTAGATTAAATTCTTTAATAACTCACCATTCCAATCATTGTAGATTGAGTTGCTTAAGAAATAAATGTACCACTTGGATTACTGCTTATACATTAAATCCGTTGTTTACTTTGGGAGAAAATAAAATTCCAATGGTTATTCTTAATAAATAGTTTATCTATAAATTATAACCATTAATTATAATTAGCTTCTTAAGAATTCACCACACGTGTTCACAAGTCAACTTACCAACTCTTCTTCTGGGAAAAATAGGCTCACACTTATTCTAAGATTTAAAATAAATTATATTCACCTCATACAAACAGGACGACTTCCAACACTTCAGTGACAGGTTTCAGATTTTTCCAATGCGATGTCGTGGGCTGATGTGTGTCTTCATCTATCTAACTTATACTAAATTATCTTTGCTAAGTTGATTTTGAAGAGACTATCACTCCCTTTGCTCATTGAATCTCTCCTGCCTCGTGTGTGTGTGGGTTGGTGAAAAACAGGCTGTCTTCCGGATGTCCACTGCTATTATACAGTGCCTTTTCCGGTTCAATTTTTCATTGTCAATGGGTGTATTAAATCTTGGATCGTACAATTGTGGAAGAACCAATCCTGTTGCGGTATTCAGGTTTTAAATTCTGACGGGAAATTACAGCATGTTACGTTTGAGAAAATAAAATATATCACATGCCTCCCCTTTCAGACTGTTGTTCGCCTGAAAAACAGTAGCTTTGTGCAAGCGTAACAAGCTTATTTTCCTCTAATCCTTTCTTCTCCCATTCTGTCTTTCCTCCTCTGATTCTTGTACAGAATCTTCAATAGGATGTCTGCTCAGAAAGTCTGCTCCTACATTAATCCTTCCTGTAACATATTCTACTTGAAATGAATACGGTTGTAGAAGTAACGACCATCTCATTAGTCGAGCGTTTAAGTTATAGATGCTGCCAGGAACGTGAGAGGTTGATGATCGCACTGTATTGTGATGTGTTTCCCATACAGGTACGCCTGAAACTTCTCTACTGCCCAAACTAAAGCTAAACATTCTTTTTCAATGGTAGAATAATTGCGTTCGGCTGAATTCAATTTTCTACTGGCATAGGCAACTGGAAAGAGCATTGATTGATCCTCATCCATTCCTTGTAATAAGGTGGCACCAATTCCTATGTTGCTTGCATCCGTCCTAAGTATCCATGGACGCGTTAGATCTGGCAGATGAAGAACTGGTTTTGCTGTTAAAGCTTTCTTTAACTCCGCGTATGCTTTCTCGCAGTCAGCAGACCAAACGACATTCTCTGGTTCCCCTTTCCGAGTGAGATTTGTCAACGGAGATGCGAGGGAATTGAAGTTCGGGATGTATCTTTGGTAAAATCCACAGAGAGATACAAAGATCGAACATCCTTTTTGGTTCTGGGTCGCGGTGCATTTCTTAGTTTCTCCACATTACCATCATGAGGTTGCATTTTGCCTTGAGATATTGTGTGTCCCAAAAAATCTAATTGCCTGAACCCAATCTGGCACTTCTTTGGTCTTGCGGTCAACCCCACTTCTTTCAGGCGGTTGAACAGTATCTTCAATTCAAAACAATGTTTTCCCGTAGTGAATTTGAATAACGAAGACACAAACAATAGATTGCACGATTTATTGCCTGGCATATTTCGCTGCATCTCGTCATGTACATACTGCAGAAATCACACAACTTACGTGAATTAACTTGATAAATCCTTCAAGTTGAAATATACACATATTCGCACAGTAATGTCACTTATCTACCACGGTAATTTTAAGCTGACTAACATGTCTTTCTGTTTACACATTTCTGGCTTGCGTTGATAGATCATAATTGCTTCTGCAAATTTTAACAAGTGAGTGTTTTGTGTGTTAAACAACACGTGAAATGCAGTGTCTCTGTCCACAACATGGCCACTGTCGACAATGTGCCTAC